>PVJO010009830.1:0-67325 GCA_004026905.1 Hystrix cristata
AAAAAAAAAGAAAAAAAAAACAACTTTGTAGTCAGACCAGTTGTTAAATTAGGTGTATCTAAATTGAAAACTGATTTTTAACTTCTTGTAACAAAACTTCAAATAAATTTGACAAAAATATTTCTATTCCATGATATATTATTTTTTTTCTTTCATGAACAAAGAGCGGATGGCTGTGTTTCTATCCCAGCTCAAGCTGCCAGCAGCGATGTTGGCTGCCCAAGGCCATGGGCGCCCTGGTCCCCCTGGGAAGGACGGGTTACCTGGGCCACCAGGAGACCCTGGACCCCAAGGTAAGTCCTTTGGGCGGAATACTTGTTTATCAGTTTCTTAGCCCTCACCATTTGTGACAGTTAAAAGAATACATATGTAATTCATGACAAAGATTGACTATGGAATATCTTGCTAATATTTAATTTTCTAAAAGCAGATATTTAACCATCCAAATTTAAAACCGATGACCTGCTACTTGAAATGCATTTTAATATTTTGTATAACAGCAGCAGCAGTGTGCTTCTATATTATTATGTAGGAATCCTAGATAATGCCTGTGTCTCCTTTCACTGTTAGACAATAAGACTCATCATCTTGGAAAAGTGTCTGGGCTTCTACTACAAATAATCATAGGTCTCAGATACATTTTTGGGAAAATTTAGAATCCTGTCACTTTAATAGAGCTCGTAGAGAGTAACTTTTGAATTTGAAAAGAATTCCTCAAAGGGCTTCTAAAGACATTAAAGCCAAACTATATTGGCAAGAAAAAAAAGTCATTCCACTCGTGACAAGAGAAGGGACCTCAAATTTGACTACTTGGTAGAAATACGATTAGCAATCAGTTAAGTTGCCAAGCAGGCCGGGGTTTAGAAGATTCATAAATCCTAATAAAGAAATACCAATTTAGAGTACTGTATATTCCACAAACAATTAAAAAGAAAAATACAGACAGACCTGCCCAGGCCAAAACTATTCCTAGGAATTTGGGGCAGGGTGAGAAGCTGTTGCCTTGGTCATTTTCCACTAAATTTTGCTCCAGAATCCATTTTCAGATACTGTCTACTCAGAATTAGCCCCAACAGGTTCCACTAGGGAACACTGAACACTTCGCACTCTGGTACCAGGTGAACAGACAGACACAGCAGAGCAGCTACCAGCAAACACGTTTCAGAAGCAGCCAGAGCACGCGGCAGGAGAAGGAAGCCTTAGACAGGGACGTGCAAGAGTTCTCCGTGGTGCGTGCCCAGGGCACTCAGATCCAGGCCCTTGACTCACCAGGCAGACGCAGCAGGCAGTGTTAGGACAAAGAGGAGTGACACCAAGACCTGGTCTCCACACCTTGGCCGTGCCGGCGACCCATCCAGGCTACTGTCCCACTGAGGCGGGCGAGCCGGGGTAGAGCCTCCCCTCTGGATCGCTGCTAGCAGAAGCCAGTTAGAGAAAAGGGCAGGGGCGCTGGGGGAAGAACTTTATTAGCCCAGGCTGGCTGATCAGACGATGAAGACCACCTGCCCTAAAAGGCTATCAGGCTGGGAGGCTGATTTAGGACCAGTGTATCTAGGAGACTGCAGAGGGAGAGATTTAAGGCCAAAGAGGCACGTCTGATCCTGATCGCCTGGGCACGAGGTGCTTTCCTTCTCTGCAAGCTCATTATCTCCGTGTGGCTATTCTTGGCACCTATTCGGTGCAGTTCTGGACAGCTAGAGGGGGCGGCTTCCCCGAGACCCCCTTGCTGATTCCCAAACTTGAAGTAATGAACAGAAACACACTTCACCTGATTAGAAGACGCGGGTTAGGTGAGATTAAATAGGGAGTTGGCCACAAGATCTGGTCTCAATATTCGGCATCAAAATCACTCTGGTGTTTTGGTAATATGTATATTCTGGTCCACTTTCTCTTAGATAATAAGCATGCTTGACAGACAGTTGAAGGAATGAAGTATAGGATTGGGTACCTCCTGTGTATATACCATAGTGTAGAGGGTGGTAATTATTTTTTACTAGTTGGGTCTGTCCTGAGGTCAGAACACATGAGGACACAAAACAAAGCTCTTGAAAGCCCATCTGATGATTCCTCAAACCACATGAAGAACAAGGGCCGTTTATACCAGTAGAAGAAACATTTTGAACAGATCCTTCCAACGTTGTTGATTTCCGAGAAGACAAACAACAGAAAACTGGGAGGTCAAGGAAAACCACTTTCGGACTGGAATCACCTTGCCCACCCTCTCACCTGGCTCCAGGCACCCTCCCAGGTGTTGGGAAGACCCGTCTGGAAGGCGCCCGGTCAGAGGCAATTCTAAATCAAGAGCATCAGTGAAGTTTTGGAAGCAAGATTTCTATTCCCTTCTCCCTTTGTCTTTCCTTTTGCAAGGGATTTCTGTGGGTTTTCTCTGCTGCTCTGCCTACAGACTACTATTCCTCAGAGGGCTTTGGGATGCAATTCTTGATTTTGAAGGCTTTCTCCTATATGATTCCAATTTTTTTAAACCGAGGTTTACTAAAACTGACAAAACTTTCTCCCACCGTAGGGCTTCTGACAACATACTTTGACTATAACTTAGTTGTTTTCTCAAACTTTTCATTATTTGGTAAATATTCCCCAGATGAAGCAGAAAAAAATAAAATGTGCAAAACAAAAAAAGATACTCATTTTAAAGGACTATTTGCATAAAGTTGTGCTGTACTGATAATCCTGCCTAAATGCATAGAGAAATCTTAAAAAAAAATTTTGCTGTTTGGTTTCTGTTGCCTTGCAGGAAGGAATTAGGAATTGAAGGAGTGGATTTGTTTGTTTGGTGGGTGGATAGGTGTGAAATGCTCAGAAGACAAAACCTTCCTGCATGTGGCTTCAAAGCTTTGCGCTAGTCTGTGTAAAAAATTTCTCAAAAAAGAAACGAAATGCATTTAGAATTGCAACTTTAGTTACTATACAAACTTCAGGTGCTTTTGCCGAATCGATCCTCTCCGTGGTGGCACAGCACATTTCAAAGTAGGGAGGAACCGAAAGGATAAACCAGCACAGAAAAGGAAAGCACATGTAACTACTGAGGATGCCATCGTGTGCTCTGCCCACACATAACTCTGTTCGATCGCAGCTCTTCTCAGCTGTCTGATACAGACATGGTGATTTCACTGTTTGTCAGAAAGGAATCCATCATTTCAAACAAAGTGGTTCGGCTTGAAACATGCACTATGGAAGGAGTCCTTTATTATCTTCTTACGTTTGGAGACAGAAAGACAAGTAAAGGGGCCTCAAAGTTTTCTGTGCTTATTCTGAGAATCAGGAAACTGTAGAAAGCAATGAGAAAATTGGTGTGAGACAGTACACAGGCTAAGAAGGGAGGTAGTGTGCCTAATGAGATTATGATAGTGAAAACCTGTGGATCCTCTTCCAGCTCCTTGGTTTTTAAAAATAGCAACTATTCTGATTATGATTTGGGTCACCTTGTTTGCGTTATTCCCAGAGAGGGGACTCTTGATATCTCATTGATTTCAAAAGCATTTCCAGAGAGGTTTTGTCTTAGCTGTTCGTGCGTTCTGAGCACTGCCTTCCCCCGTGCACTGAGAGGAGACTTTCCCTGGTGATCTTGGCTCCCCTCGCAGCTCTGCAGTGCCACGCTCACCTGCTGGTGCCCCAAGGGGGGGAGTGTGTGCCATCAGGACCAAAGTGGCCCCAAGAAGCATCATCCATCTGGGTTCTCCTGTGGAAATAGGAGAGGCAAATTGTCCTACCAGACCTTACCTTTTTGGGTAAGTTGAGAAGGAACTTTAACATCTACAAAACACAGCTGTTTCTCACCACTGTGAAACTTTGCAGAATAGATGCCACACTTGAAAGCCCTATTTGTCCAGAGAAGCCTCCAGGGAGGGTTAATAGAAGAACAAAGGGAAAAGGTGCACCTACTCCATGTGCCCATAGGGGGCTTAAAAGGAGATATGGGGAGTAGCTGTTCATATTTGTTAATTCAAAGCTTAACTATTACTGGCTCAGTAATGAAGGAAAGCCATCTGTTACTTGTACTCCTCTGGCCACAGGTAGTTTGTGACGGATGTACACTGGACCTTTCAGATCTGTTAACAGTGACGCGTTTGGAAGTGGGAGGGAGAGAGGGGGAGGAACAGCGCTAGAAGGCATCGCTGTTGATTCGTGCACCAGAATCAGGCCGAGCAACCTGAAGGCAAGACACAGGCCCCCCGCGGGAGACTTGTTCCCCACAAATGCCAGCACCACCCTTTATCTGGCCCCGTTTGTCCACTGTGCACATAGATGTACAAATGTACAATTTCAGAAGTAAATTTCCCTACTAAAAATAAATACAGTCTACCCCTGAGAAATGACACCAACCCCCACGTTTCATCAGAGACAGATACCATGGCCTGCCTTCCATGAGGACAGTGCTGTGCTAGCTCTGCTGTCCCTCATAAGCTGCTGTCATATCCAGCTGTCACCCTATGCACTTGGGGTCTGTGGAAATACATATCTGTTGCAGATAGACCAGTCTTCCAAATGTAAAGAGATCTCCCCTAAAGAAATGAAAAGCTACATTCTAGAAAAGGAGAAAACTGTTAAGGAATGTGTTAGCATTTCTATCTGGAGTTTTGTTATGATGTAATTATAAAATAAGACCCTACAGCTTTATAGCACTCATCATAATTAATGAGCTTGGGACCTTATTGGAAAATTCAAGAGTAGAAATATCTCCTGTTTGTGCAGAATTCAGTTCTTTTAGATATTGCTAAGAGGTAGTTATTAATCTAATGAACTGAGAAATTTGTACAAAGAAATTGTCACATTTGACAGGAGGAGGATAAATGTGGCCTTTCTGTATAAATATACAGGTTATCACTTTTTGCTGTGGGATACCATATGGACTGAAATCCATGCGGAATATTTTGGCATTATGTTAAAACCCGAGAACTGATTTTCAACAAATATGTAGATTTTTTCATATATATTCTTCATTTAGAATTGTGTTAGAGTCTTGTTTATCTTATTATTTAGCAAAAGTTACATATCTATTTTTTGTTCTCCCTCATTTTTGGCCCATTATACTTAGCTGAAGTATTTACTGAGATAGCTTAAGGGTCAATTTTATAATCTTTATGTAAGAATAAGACCTGAGTTGATCTATCCAATAAACCTCAGGTAATAAATGCTATTTTACTTCAGAAATGTTTAAATGGTGGACTTGGAAGTGTGCTTTCAAGTGATCCTACGTGTAAATATCTTTTTTTGTTGCTCACATATGTTAAATAAAAGGCACTTACATCAAAGAAGTCCTGGAAATGTTTTAAATTTGGCTATGTATCACCTTCCGATGTGGTGCCATATGTTCAAGCCACTGTCATCGCCACGATCTCGGATCGTGCTGAACATCTTGAACATAGTTTTCAGATATGAATTGTGAAGACATCCAGCTCAATGTATTTCCAGTATACTCTTCACCATATCTCTGTATCGTATGTCTATTTCTTCCGTTATTTTCACTTTTATGATCATATCATCCCTCTAACCCAAAGAAATCACTATGTGGTGATTGCATGTCTAAAGTGATTCAGACAATAATGTGTACAGTCAATGTATGGTCAAGTCAGACTGAGAATGGGAACCCCAAACTGGGGCTGAGTCTTCACAGCAGTAGGAACGAATTCACTATACTTACCACATTCATTTTTCTCTCCTGCCGTGCTCTGCTGTGACAATATGCTTTTATGGGAAGGTGCAGCTGAGGTAGACCCACTGGCTCCTACTGAGATGCTGTCCTGCTTAGATCCATGTCACGTGTCTACATGATTCTTTGTGGCTGCTGTGTTCATCTGGGACCAGGAAGATCTTTAAACTATTATACAAGCATGAAAAAAAAAACCCACTATTGACCATCACTGTGAAACTCGGATGACACAGAACCTTTTCTTCAAAGTATTACATGGGTTCCGATATATAAAACACAGCTAAACCTGCTTCTTGCTTTTTTAAAGCACAGATGGGGGCTCTTAGAGGCACAAATTGATTTGTACTGTTCTGGTTCAGGCAATAAGAAATATACTCAAGAATCAGTATGATTTTGTCTTGATGTGTACACAGATCTTCAACCTGCTTCAACAGATCTTCAGCCATCTTTGTTAAAGTGCTTTCTTATTTGTTTGTTTGGTTGGTTGGTTGATGGCTGGTTGGCTGGTTGGGGTTTGTTCATTTGCTTGTTTGTTTTGGTGCTGGGGATAGAATCCAGGGCCTTGTACATGCTGGACAGATACTGTACCGCTGAGCTACATCTCCAGCCTTTGTTAAAGTACCTTAAGCTGATGGAGTGGGCATATGTGGGAGGATCCCTCAATCTGTTTTCTGACATTGTTAAAGCTCCTTGTCCAAAATCTACACAGCCTTTCAATCCCCGACACCAAAAAAAAATATATATGTATATATATAGAGAGAGAGATAGACAGATAGATATCTATATATATACACACACACATAGCTGGCATCTTTTCTAAGCACTTGCTTATAAGATCTAGTTTCATTATCAAATTATTAAGTGAAAACTCCACGAGTGTTTTTCTACTGTCCTCTGACATTAAGTGATGCGATGCCATGCCTGGATCCATTCCATTTTTAATTTACAAGAAACTTTTCATGTTCCTCCCTGAATAATGTATAATGTTTTATTTTTAGCCTTTGTAATGCTTTATATATTACTACAACAAAAACATAAACTGGCTTGTTAAAACATAAGGCTGCTCTTTTGATTTTTTGTGAAAGGATGTAATATTAATATTATTGTCAGTCATTTGAATAAAGACTTGACTCTCAGGATGAATTGAGTCACAGGTATTCATACTCTGTCACTGACTAAATATCACCAGTAATTTGTTCCTTTCCGTCTTGGGTTAAGACCCAGATTCTTATATTATTTTGTCCTAAGAATAAGCAGGACTCTCTCCATATGCTGCTTTCCTTTAGCCTGTACCTATGGTCTGAGCAGAATTCCTCTTGAAGAGAGTTCACCCTGTCAGAGCTATTTGAAAGAAGATGTGATTGATTTGAGTCATAGATACCATTTTCTGTGCCTAAATTCTCACTATCGAAAGC
The DNA here is from genome assembly GCA_004026905.1 of Hystrix cristata. Taxonomy (NCBI): domain Eukaryota; kingdom Metazoa; phylum Chordata; class Mammalia; order Rodentia; family Hystricidae; genus Hystrix; species Hystrix cristata. The sequence continues at coordinate 7,084 of PVJO010009830.1, forward strand.
TGGACTAGTTTGGACTTTTTTATATTAGCTACACATTTTTAAGGTCCTCATTGCCTAACCTGATATGTAAGTTCAAAGTGTGGGTAATGCAAAGCAGATAGCTAGTATAAGATTTATGTTAAGAAATTACACAGGCTCAGAAAACAGCCAAAATGTGTTGTGTTGCCATAGACCACTCTTGATATTCTCTTTTTATCTCTCAGGGTACCGAGGACAGAAAGGAGAAAGAGGGGAACCTGGAATTGGGCTGCCAGGGAGCCCAGGTCTTCCTGGGACTTCAGGTAATCGTGACACTGTCTTTGCAACACGGGACTCTCAAAACACAACCTGTCTTCCCTGTGGTCCTTGTGTGTCCAGTTAAATGTCGGTTGGAGGGAGAGGGGGCCATACATGTTCTGCATTCTGATGAGGTCTCTTATTTCATTAGCACTAGGTTTTCCAGGCTCCCCGGGTGCCCCAGGGCCCCAGGGCCCCCCAGGACCCAGTGGACGATGTAACCCAGAGGACTGCCTGTACCCCGTGTCTCAGGCCCAGCAGTGGACAGGTGGGAAATGAACACGCCCGAGGAAGACCCAGTCCCTGGCCACACCTCCTCGCCACTGGAGCAATCTTAATTCTGTCCAACTCTCATATTTGTGGGCTGCTTTTGTTCTGTTTCCTGGTGTAAGCCAGACAGTAAAAGCAACAATTTGGATCCTAACCCTATAATAATTTCAAATTGGTAGTTTTAGATTTTTTTCTAAATTCATTCTGTACATTTCCCTTTATCATGACTATGATTTTTATTCAGAGTTTTACATGATATGCAAGCAAATCTTGTGATTAGTTCTTCAAAGAGAAATTACATCATATGATTTGGTAGACTGATGATGTACGTTTTGTCAACTCACCGACATTTGGTTGACCTCAGATTTCTGAATTTTAAAGCTGCAGACTTACACTCAAGTTTCCTTAGTGTTTAAATTTACTATCATTGTTAAAACTGTTGTCAGCTTTTTCAAGATAGTGCATTGCTCCTGTTGAGTTTTTGACTGCTTTTTAAAACAAGAATTTTTATGTCATCCTATATCCCTCCTACTTATGCAGAAAAATATATAGGCAATAAGAGCTTCATTTTATAACTTATATTTTGGAAATGATACAGGAGACTATTTCATCAGGGGGCCCAAAAACGCACCATAGCCAACAAAAAATGATTTTGTAATTCTCTATAATGAGCTGAAGTCAAAGCGATCATCACTGGCATGAATATATACTGCATGGGGGAAAAAAGGAACAAATTCTGATGGTTCAGGAGTTCCACAAGAAAACCTAACATTCTGGTCCCTTCATTGAATTTCTCATTTGGTGAGTAAATGAAAGCCGTTTTGCCCCAGAACTATTTGGTGGTGACAGCACGAAGCTGTTCTTCAGGAGCCAGCCAGACAGTTAGGCCCTCGCACCCATTATCATTATTCTGGGCTCCTGACCCTCAGAGTTCAAGAACTGGCCATCGAAATGAAAGACAGGATGTGTAGTGACTGGAAAAGCAACCCGTTTGCCCTAGAAGATGAGTGTGCGGGATCAGAAAACGAGTATCGTTTCTGCCTTTGGAAAGGAAACAGAGTGTCCATCAACCGAATTACTACACACTGTTTCGTCGCCTGCCTGTACATCATCTTGAGAAATTTTGGATGGAAGCCACTGACCGTCTGGACCACCGGGCATGGGATGCCCCTGAGGTGGAGCTGGTGCGTCTCACAGGCGCTGAGCGCGCCACCAGAAGAGCCTTTCCGTCACAGCAGCCGCGGTTCACATCTCAGCAAGGAGCGGAGCAGGCCCAAGTTAGCAAACATGGGATAGAACAATTGCTTTTGTCTGCGAATTGAAAACCGAGTTTAAGAAAAGCAAGCCCACCAAAATTGGAAGAAGCTGTGAACAGAGCCGTGCCTGGGACACAAGCCTAAAGCAAGGCGGGGTTTGTTTAAATGAACCCATGATTTGAACTGCTGTTCATTATGGATGAAAGGACTGCTGGTCAGGTACTGTCGATACGACTGCGCACATATACAACCTTTTAGTTTTTTCATATCGAATTTTGCTGTATATTTCAATTCCACCTTTATTTATTTTCCAAGTTTATTTTAACTGTTTTAAAATTTAAATTGATTTTCTTCTTCATTTTCTTTCCTGTGCAATAGCTATAATGGTGCTGTGTTTTAAACTTTACATACTTGGAATATACATATGTGTTTTGCTTATGTGTTTTCTTAGTAAAATGATACTTTATCCCCAAAAATGTACATAGATTTAAAATCTGGTGCTATGTGTATATCTTGAGATTTTAATTTGTTGAATTTTCTGAAAGATTACAACTTATCTGACACTTTAATTTACTTGAATTTGTCATAAAGCTAAACATTTTCATGTTTGCAAAGATTATTTTTTCAATTTAATTAATAGGTTGTTTATCCTTTTGCTTCTTGGCTAATTCAAAAATATTTATTTTATCATCTTAATGTTTGCATTGACGTTTTGCTGATAGTGATCAATTTATTTTTTTAGTTGATATTTTCATATATACAAAAAGATGCAGTTCATTTTCTTGTTTTACGAATTTTGTTCATTTTAATCCTACAGAATATGCCGTGCATCCCTTCTTACAAATTGTATAGTTAGGAATCTTTCTCTTTTAAAATTCCATGAATGCTTAACTGGTTTATTCCTGTTTCAGGGATTTGGATTTATTTTGATGATTTCAAGGGGGAGGAGGTAAAATATGTTATATGATGCATGTTATAGTGGAACTGTCACAACGATTCAAGCTCATCTTTTGTAACTGGGACATGGGACTAAGTGTGAGATAAGTAGCAAAACAGGGCTGTGTCCAGCTAATGAAACACCAACTGAAGTGAAGACTTGGCAGGTGCCCAGTTCCTTTAATAAAAAGAAAGTAGATCATTTGACCCCTAAAGTAGGGTGAGAAATTTTCCTGTGAATACCTTGATGGTTGCCAATTCACTTGTACTATTTTGTTCCATTCCAAAACTTTGTTTACTTCCAAATAATGTCAGTGATGTCCACAGAGGGAAGAAGAATTATTTTCTCTCATTTGTACAGACAACATAAGTTTTTTTTTTTTTTTTTTTTTTTTTTTTTTTTTTTTTTTTTTTTTTTTTTTTTTTTGTGGTGCCGGGGATCGAACTCAGGCCCTTGTGCTTGCAAGGCAAGCACTCTAATCACTGAGCTAAATCCCCAGCCCCCAACATAAGTTTTTAAATATAAAATAATTACAGGCCACGATGACAATATCAAAACTGTTTTTTTCCATTTACAAGTATGTTTGAATTCCAGTCTTCAATTTTATACCAAGATCAACCTACACTTTTAGATAGAAATCTTCCTATATAAAGAGTATGGTCTAACTTCAATTATTTGTGACCTTTGAGATCTAAAGCAAAAGGAAGAATAAATCCTGCATTTGCTCATTGTTCTTTTCAACCGAAGACATTAGCTGTTACTTCTAACCATAACACAACACAGCCAGTCTTAATTTTTCAAACTCCTCACCTTGATCACAGTAATTTAGTGTGACTTCAAAGTAGTCCTATATAATTTCTATATTTCATATTGTTGAAATTTTTAAATTTCAGACACTTACAAAGCTTAAGTATTTAAGCTATGTTGTCTATAAAAATTGTCATTTGATGTTTGGCTTATAAAGTCATTTTTATGACTGCATTTTAGGGATGAGGTAAGGTTGAGTTTTTCTGTTGGGAACCTGTGAAATACTCCCTTTTGTCCACAAGATGGCGCGATGGTTCTGCGACTTGAACAGACTCCTAGAACTGCAGGCTAAGAACAGTTCAGTGGACCTCAAAATCGGACCTTTCCCCTTCCGCCTTTTTAAAAAAAATTTTGTAAATAATTTTTGTTTATTTATGTCTTATTAATTTATATTTTTCCTAATTTAAGGCTCTTTATGAAGCAGGCACAATAGCCTTTGCTTTGTTGACTGTTTCAACTTTATTTCTTCAGTTATATGCCTGGTTAGTATGCAAATTTACCATTACTTGGTATACTACCCTCATTTTACTGATTAATATGAAAATAGGTATTTTCATAGTAGTCATCCTACCGTGTAAACAGAAAAAAACACTGTCTTGACAGACCAGAGTGTTTAACTCATCACAAGAAGTAAACAATTTACAAAATTCCGTATTGTTCAATACTTAGTTTTGCAATTAGACCTGTATAATGCTTTTATTTTTCTATGTCACTAGTTACAAAAGATGGGGACACTGTTTTTCAAAATAGCATCTTTTTCCTAAATTGTTACTGAGATCCTGAGACAGAAATTCCAGGGCTAAGAGATATGCTGAGGTTGTTTCAATGAACTCACAGAATAGTTTGGCAGATTTGCTCCTTGACCTTGGTCTTATTTTTCCCACTTCTGCGTACCACCTTCTTAAGACACACAAGTATCTCTGGTGGATCCCAGTGCCATTTCTTAATGCTTTAGGTATTACTTAGTGTTGAGACAAGCGCTCCCCATTCATATCTTTCCTCTCACAAAGATTACCCAGGTTTTTAAGAGGAAGAGATGCAGGAAAGAATTTAATTAGTACCTTTCATGCCTATGCTCTTCAAAGTGACTTAGCCCATTGAATTGTATTCATTTAGTAGTTGGCTGATAAAAGTAGCATTGATTACAGTAAATTCGTTCAGATACTAAGAGTGTCCAGAAACAGGACAAATGGTCATTTTCATTCTTACTTTCTGACGTAGCTGGAGCTATACGTAATCTGAACATTTCACTACACAAAAGCATGCCAGAGGAACTGGTCAGTTGAGTTTGGTTAAACGGAATGAAACTCCAGGTGATCATAGAGATAACTCATTCAGGCAAGCAGACTAGCATGGAAAAAAAATTTACCTGGAAGACAAGATTGAAGACCAAACCTAAGTCCAAGAAAAGCTAAATGGAATAAAATTTCAAGTTCGAATTCAACAATGAGTGACGTGATGCAAGCCAAGGAATTTGTCAAGTGAATAATAAAGTAGGAGGTCTCACTAAATTGAGGGGGTAGTTCTACAAGATTGAAATTTAATGGAAATGCGTGTGTCGCTTGACCACATAAGCTTATGAGTGTAAAATACTAGCTGTTTTGCGACTTTTTATTTTGCTGTGTTATTTAAAGAATATTTTGGGGATATTTTTAGCACGTTGATGTATTTAAATTTGGATTGTATTATGGCATATTTTATAACTATTTATTTGTAAAATAACATTTGGTATATAATTTCCTCCATTTTGTTTTTTCTATATCTTACCTCATCAAACTCTTTAAAGTTTAATTCTGATAGTCATGCTAAGTGGAATGGCATTCGTTTTATTCTAAATTCCAAGTGGAGAAAATACTTTGAGGCCTTGATTCTTATGTCTCTATTATGCATAATGAGCTTGTTGCCTATTTCAGCAATAAAGGATTTGACCCTTAAATCAGGGAATTCTAAGGTCCATTTCTGAATGCCACATCTGATCTTCCCTGCTGCTTGAAGCTGAAGCTCCACATTTCAGTTCCATTCTACTAAGTCTTTACCGCAATAAAGCCCAAAGGGAACTTTTACATCCGGGTAACAGCCAGGTAACCGGAACTGTTCTCCTGCAGGGGTCACATTTACACCATGCTGGTAATTACGGGTTTATTTGTCACAAAACCATTGCCTACTTTGTAGTAATTACAGTTACAACCTATCTTTCTAGTTGCTCATAAGAAGCCTAGTCTAATGATTTCAGGTAAGAATTTTAAACAGAAATAAATATTAGAGTCTTTTGAGACGTTTTTGTCTCCCAGCATGACAGCCTCATTAAAATCATTTGCGACTCCTTGATGTCCTTGTATGAAATCAGAAATCACAATCAACTTACCTTGGAATCTAAGCTCTTAAATCATTAGGGATAAGATAGGCCCGCGAGTACTTAAAATACATAGCATGTTTTCTTCACAGAAATTAACTACAGCAGAACATCCCAGTGAATTTCCATGTTCATTCAGGTTGGATAATGACTTACATAGTTTTAACTATTATCTTCAGATCCCCTTATGATAAATCAACTCTCTAAGGAAAATTGTCTTTTCACAAGCAAATTTTCAGCTTAGAAGCCAAAGACAAATTTAAATAAATCTCAAAAACAAAGTTTCTTTAAGCAAATTTTCCTCATTTGTCTTCTCTCCAGCTAATCTTTGATAAGTTGGAGTAGAGGGCAAGATGTGAAGGCATGTTAAACAGAAAATTAATGTGAACTGCCATGTATTAAGATGAAAAATAAGTATCGGTTAACATCCTCTTCCTGATAACCAGACCTCTCAGGTGTTACACTTCCTTGACCATTAAATAGCATCTAAGCATCTGTATTTATAAACAGTATTACAGTTCGTCAATCTGGATTTAATATTTGGTATTTACTGAGCCCTATGTATTTAATACTACAATGTCCGATATCACAAGTTCAAGAGAAAAAAAACTAAATACACAATTGAAGAGTATCTTACCATATGAAGAGAGGGCTTGGCCTATATTTCTCTTACACAAATAATCTTTTTAAAAAGAAATTTAGAACCATTTTTGTGCTCATTTGTCAACAGCAAGGTAAATAGTGTGTTAGTATTTTTTTCCTCAGTACTGCTTCTTCACACCTTTTGCCAACGTTACCAACAAATGTTTGAAAGTAATTTTCTTGATATTTGAAATGATTTTATGTATCTCTAGTGATTTTCCACCTATACTGGTTCATTGTTAACCATCGAGATTTGTATACCTCATGAACACCGTAAGAGCCAAAAAATAAATAATACAATTACAGGTGATCTTCTAAAGCAGGGATTAACATTAAGCTTATTTCAGGATGCAAATAAATCAGATCTTACTGCTGATGTTTAAGAATACCAGTATCAGAGGTTGGGGATTTAGTTCAGTGATAGAGCGCTTGCCTACCAAGCTCCAGGCCCTGAGTTTGATCCCCAGGAGCCCCCCCAAAAAGAATACCAGTATCAGTTTAGCCAACTCGAAATGTGAAGTATTTCAAGTCATTCACCTAAATTGTAGGACTCTCTTTCACCTTACACTGTCAGACAGAAAGACAACTGTCCAAAACCATGCCAGTGAGTCTGTGTGCGCGATCAGACCGAGAAGTGATTTCTATAGTTCTTGGCCAACCTGTCAGATACTGGGGATAAAAATCATATCATACTGCCATAGAGGCATCGACTGGAAATAAATCTGAAATCATTTGCTCTTGATTAACATGCCAGTTTCTAACCAACTTTAATTATGTACACATTCCTCTCTTGGCAAGTGCTCTAGCTGATACTTCATCCAACTTTTTAAAAAATAGCTCAAGGAGGATTTGAGACTGCATTTTGCTACAGAGACATGCTTGGTCTAATTCAATAGTTACTGGCTCTCTTTTATGAAGATTTGCTGGGCACTTTTCTTTGCAATTTCTTAGTCAAGTATTTAGTGATTCTGTAAGGTACTTTACATAACTGAAATTTGTAGTGGAATGTTTCCACCTTTTGAATGTGCTAGTTTTACATAATCAATTTGTAAGTGGTTGTTTCCAGTGTTACTTAACTGTATCCGTGGAGCTTGTTACACAGCCTTGATATACATCAGATTTGTAAAACACTTGAGTGAACTATTCTTTGAAACTTTATTTTTTAAAATTTTCTTATGAATATGATATTATAGAACTGAAAAACATGTTTGATTATCTGATTTTTTTCTTTTGTTGTATTTGATTATGTCACTCCAATTCAAATAAAAACACTCTGGTGAAAACAGAATTTCTTTGAACTTTGTGGATTATGTATCACAGCTCCTGAAAAAATGTGCCATCTTTATAGAGTTCATTTTAAGAAACTATAACAGATACCTCTATTTCCAAAAATTATCTTCCAGCCAGGAGGAGGGACATTCTTTTAGCCGGTATAAATGACACTGATGCACAATTCATGCTAGAAGCATAGAACTAGATGCTGTAAACAGTTTAAAAGAAATCCAAGGGGCTGGGGATATAGCTTAGTGGTAGAGCACTTGCCTAGCAAGTGCAAGGCCCGAGTTTGACCCCCATACCCTCACCCCACCAAAAAAGAAAAAGAAATTCAAATACAGATTAAATAATGATTGATTTATCAAACAACTCAGGCTAGAATTTTAAATATACAGAAAGTACAAATGAGAAAATTGATATAAAAATCCTATTAAGGCTTGAACCCCCTTGACTTGAGAGAATCGAGTTGCGTCAACTTGCTGAAAATATTGACTATGCCGAGTTATTGTTCTAGGCCTGGCACAGAAAGAGGTTCAATAAGGGGCCCCAAAACACAGAGTGGAAGAATCATTTCTGGCTCTTCTTTAGCATAGTAGGGTAACTATTGGTTAAGATAATCAATGGTGTATTTCAAAATAACTAGAACACAAAATTGCCAGCCCATAAACATGATTAATGCTTGAAGAGATGGAAATGCCTTTACCCTGATTTAATTTTAACACACAGTTCACATGTATTGAGTTACCATCATGCATCCCATAAAAATGTACAAATATGTATTAATTACAAAAGAGAACACAGTGCTTTAGTTGAGCTGCTTTGTGAAATGAATAAGAAATGGTGAAACATAAATCACAGTGCAGCAATGAATTTGGAAGCTAACAAACTATGGCAATGAGGGCAGAGTTTCTTAACCAAGAGAACAAATGAGACTAGACTTAAGGAGTCCGTGATATCTCCTGAACACTACGCAAAAACAAACAAACAAAAAAATGCATATATGCACCTATGCATTGTTCTGGGGGTAGGTTTATAGCCTTCATCAGAATTTGAAAATGGTCCACAAAGTTCATTCATATTCATTCATTTTCTCTCTCTCTCTCTCTCTCTCTCTCTCTCTCTCTCTCTCTCTCTCTCTCCAGCACACTAAAGATTTTCTAAATTTCTCTTTGTACTAAAAAGCACTAATAATATGCACATACACTTGTAGAAATACCAGTCATTTAAAAATTTTAATGTACCTAAATAAGCTCAATAACTTCATCGAACATGATTATTTATAAGAAAACATGCAAAAGATCAACAAACCATATTTATTTCTTCTTTGGTACAACCAGAGATGTTACCGCAAACTTTTAAAATAAATAATCTCATCAATAAAACTTAGGAATGCCAGGGTATTAAAACCCTTCTTTGCTTTCACATCGAAGAGCTTATAATATCAATTTGTTCAGGGTACAGTAAGTACAAGGCAGCAGAAACCCAGACTGATGCAAACCATACAGGACGGAAGGCAATCACTGGCTGCATGCAGCCCTTCCTCATCCCTCCGCAGCGCGCACTAGCAGGGATCTCAAGCACCAACCCTGCCTGATGAGGTGGAATTCCTTCGCAGCTAGTGTAGTAATCCTCTATGGAACCGAATCAACAACTCGGGACGTCTAAGTTAAAAATGAAAATTACTGCTGCGACTGAGGTAAACAAACAGTTGATTCTGTTTATTGGCACAGTGGCCCACAATATTATGTCACATACGTATAGCACACTTAGAGTCCAAGGTCCTGGGAAGACTGTAAATTTATTTAAAAAGAATTTAAGTTTCTTTTGCTGAGGACTCCCTGTCTTCCCTCCAAGGGAAAGGGAAAAGCACTTACTGAATAGCACCATTGTTCTGATTGTCCAGGAGGACCTGTGCAACCAGGCTGAAAGGTCATGCAGACCAGCTTTGCCCCAGTGTCGGGCAGGGCCTCTCCCAGGCTTTTTCCCAGGTGTGGTTTCTGCAGCAGCCGTGCAGCCCTAAACTGGTCACTGGTCAGGCCCCTTGCTAAAAGCTCGCTGACCAGCCTGCAGGGTACAGGAGGCTGGCTCACAGAATCCAGGAGGGCCGGGAGGCCCTGGGGGACCAGGCACGCCAGGAATTCCTGCCACCCCAGGGGGACCGCGCTCGCCATCCCGGCCATTTCTCCCATAGCTGGCAGGGCCCGGGTCACCTGAAACACACAAAAGATTGCACCAGTGAGCAGAAGGCTTCTCGTGGCTACAAGCTCGCAGCCCAGCAGCGTGCTGAGAAAGGGCTTTGGAAATGACGGATGAAGAAGGGGAAGCAATCCCCTTATTAGAGTGAGTTTCATAGACACTGAAAGTAGCAGGAGACCTCGGCATGTGTAACCCACATTCCATCCCCAGAGCGGCACTGTCTGGTACAGCAGCCTCTAGCCTCGTGTGCCAGTGAGCACAGCAGCGCGGTCAGGCCACAGACATGGACCACAGGGACAGAACACACCTGGAGCTTGAAGATTTACCGTGAAAAACTGCAAAATGATTCGAAAGTTTTACATTTACTGTATAATAAAAGAATATTTTGCACCCAGTGAAGCGAACAGACTCTACAGAAAATCCCCAATTTGTAATGGAGTGCTGTTTAAAATAATCATGAAGTCAAAATGCACCTGACCTACCCAACATCACAGCCTAGAAACAGCAGTCAGGACAGAGCCGGGTGTCTGCTGCAGGACCATGGGGCCTGGCTGGCACCTCCCAGCACCCAGCCACAGTAGATGACACACCACTAGCCTGGGGAGAGACTGACGCTCAGAATCTGAAGTGTGGTTTCTACCGAAAAGTGTATCGCTTTCACACCATTCAAAGTCAAAAAAATTCACATTAACCACCATACCAGGGATGATCAAAATCAGTGTGTGGTAAACTAAATATAAAAATTATAATAAGAGACATGTTGCCTTTAACCCCCGTCCTCATCCCCCCCTTTGCTTCAAATACACTTATCCCATCGTTTTTGCCACTTTCTGAAGCAGTTCTAGAACTCCTCTTACACGAGTGTCTTTACGAGGTGTGACCAAAACGACGGTGAATGTTGCTGCGGAGCACAATTCAAAGGAAAGGCAGGCTCATAAAACATGGTGTGTCCTCATTCACCTTATTCACCCAATCCGGCACTGTGGTGACTTCTGGCTCTTTCCCAAAGTCAAAAGGACCGTGAAAGGTAAAGGTTTTAAATTGATTCACGTCACCCAAGCAGCCTCGACACTGCAAATAAAAACACGAAAGGGGACTTCCAGAACTGCTTCACGTGTGGCGGGAATGATGGGGTGAGTGTGTCGAAGCAAGTGGGAGGATTCTGGGGCGGGGGGATTAATGGCAACGTGTAATAATTTACTGTAATAAATTTCCAGGTTTTGGTCATGCTGGTAAGTCAGTGATCATTCGTATTACTAAGCCTAATTCCACCTGACAATTCGCACCTTTTGGATGTGCTTACTGTACACCTCGAAATCACCAACACTGCACCTACTTGTGGCTCGTGCTGTTTGTCTTTCCAGAAGGGCTGCAGCACAGCGCCCTCATTTCTAAGATGTAGTCAGTATCCGGACGTGGAGAAGCACAGCTTAGTGGTCAAAAACCACAAGTTTTGGAAACAAATGGCTGTAAGTACTAGCTCTGTCGTTTATGAATAGCATATTAGCAAGTCACTGACCTCCAGTTTCCTCATCTACAAGCTAGGTTAAGGCCTTCCTTAATTCAATTCTGTGATTGAAAATACCTGCTAAACAGAGATCAGTGCTATTATTAAGATAGTACTGATTAATGTCTCTTAGATGACTGTGCCATGTGCCCTACAAATTTCCACGATAACCTCCTCATTGGCTTCTTCTCAATATGATCTTCTCCACAGCAGGTCCCACGAGGACACGTCCGCCTTTTGTCATGTTCACACGCAGCACGCTTCACTCCACGGGGCACCTTCCTTGAGGTCTGGCACCCGTCACAAGGGGAGTTTTCTTCTGACTGCCCCCCCCCAAACTGCGCCCATAATGTTTTCACCCTATTATGCAAAAGTGGGATGAGAAATCCGTGTAGAGCACACTGTAGTTACTATAAAGAATCATACTCCATCTTGGCCTTCAAAGCTTGGCCTGTCTGCCAGAAGCTGAAAGCAAATTGACACGCTCAGTTATACGCATATCTGCTCAGGTTCACTTTCCTTCTTTCTCAGAGGCTTTCACTTTTTTTCCTATTTTAGGGGTCTTATTACATATCTTTTGTTTGTCTGACCACAGTGGCCTGGGCTTACTTTATAGATCTCACACACGCGAGGAGGAAGGTAGGTTAGAGACCCTATTGTACACATAGCATCTCTTTTTTCCTCACGTGCTTGCATTTAGACCTACACACACAAAAAAGTCACAGGGTGAAAACATTAGTAAGTTTTAAGGGAGAATAGTTATCTTTGAGTTTATGCATCTCAAGGGTGTTACTAAGCAGAGATATAAATTATTTTATTCCATAAGCTGTCATCCAACTGTATTAAGCTGTAATGAAGCAGATGCTTATGCATTTCCTGTAATGGGAGAAACCATCTCCCTAAGCCACAGCATCTAGAGATAAGGTCATTGTAGCTATGCCATTCGCAAAGCCTGTTCAAACTCCCTTGATATTTGGGGCAGGGAAAGGTTGGTTTTTTTAAGGTTTAAAAGGTTGTATATAAAACGTAATTTCTTGTACTTTTTTGGTAGAAATTTCCGCACCAAGACATACCTAGTCTACCTTAAGAAAATCAAATTAGGAGTTAGAGGAGAAAAACAACCATGGCCAAAGAAGGGGCAACCTGGCAAGCACAAGGCCCTGAGTTCAACCGAGTTCAATTCCCAGCACCCTCCCCCCCAAAAAAGAAGAGGTCAAAAACCATTGACCTCGCTGGCTAAAGCAGTTAATGCAGATCAGGTAGACAAACCTCAGCCCACAAGCTACATCACTGTTAAATAGTTTTAAGAGAACACAGCCACAGTCGTTTGCTTGCCTATTATCCACTGCAGGGCAGAGTAGCGTATCTGGGACAGAGGTCATCTTGCTACCACTCAAAGCCAAGAAAATATGGTCTTTTACAGAAAAGTATGCTGACCCGAGAGTCATAAGGAAAGGGCCCGCAGTGACAAGTCCCTCAGTCTTCACTGGAGAAAAGCGACAAGGAAAGAGCAACAAAAATCGCAGTCACTGTCATTCCACATCAATGGTGGGGACACAAGAGGGGGCGGAGCCTGTGGCAAACTGGAGAGTAGACGCTGACAGTGGCCTGAACATCTGGCTCACAGCTGCATGCAGAGGGGGGAGGGAGTGACACTGCCAGAACTTCTGATAGTTTTCGAGAGGAGCTGGATTTTAAGTAAATGGCTCTCAAGTTTTAAATGTAAGCAACTGATTCCAAACTCTAACACTGTAGAGCAAGCCCTGAAACTTTAAATCGAAGGACACTCATTCTGTAATACAAACATTAAACTGCAGAAAGGGTTTTTTGTTTTGTTTTTTTAGATTTCCACATTTAGTTTCTTGTTTCAACACATTCCAAAAGAAGTTTTTTTTTTTTTCTTAACTTGCTAAATTGATTCCAATTTGCTGCTTCCTTTGAGAGAAGAGTTGATGAAGCCATCCTCCTGACCATTTGATTTCTGCCATAAAAAGTATGTCAAGTGCAATTCTGGCTTTGGCAAACGCCTCAGTTTACGTTCTGGAGCTCTGGATGATGTTATTGTTGTCTTCATCACCGACACTTGATAAAACAGCCCTTTCTCATGTGCTATACTGTGCTCGTCACTGATCCTGTTTTCTTCTTGGGTAAACTGAGTTAAGACGTTTCCATAACTGTCCTTAGTACATGGCTAGAGGCTGCTACAGTTAGAAACAAGAGCCTTAACTGCTAGTCTAACTAAATTGTATTTCCAAACTGTTGATTTGCCAACTCTGTAAGGCGTGTGTGTGATTGATTGTGTTGTGTGGGTAATTCATTGAGTCTAAGTTAAGAAATAGAAAGAGACGCAATAACTGGAATAGATCCTTCCAGACATCTATCATAAGAAACTTAACATATTCTAATAGGTTATATCCTGTAGAAATGACAGAGAAAAAAACAACCTTAGGGACTGTCGGTTTCTGGTGAGTCCTGAGCTAAGGTGTCTGCTCTCAACGATATTCTAAACTTGCTGTGTGAGAGCCTTGTTTGGAGTGACACTATTTCATATAAGTCATTTGAGAAGTGAAGCTGCAAAAATGGGCACAAATGTTCAGCTCAGCACCTGCATTATGCACACGTAATCAGCTCTCAGGAAGCTGAGGCATGAGGACCCGCAAGTTCTAGACCAACTTGAGCATGTTAGCCAGACTCTGTCTAAAAACAATATTTTAAAAAGCTGAGGGTGTAGCTTAGTGGTAGAGCACTCACCTAGCAGGTGTGAGGCCCTGGGTTCTATCCCCCGCACATGTATACACACACGTACGTGCGTATACATACACACACACACACATACACAATCTCCTTTGCATCTCGTGAGAAAGCATAGGTCTGAAATGCTCTTATTTGGCTTGCCTGAATCACAGGTGCATCTGCTACACGAACTGCCAAAGGATTACACAGGTTTCTGAAATGTCAAAGACTTACACAAATGCCATTGGCAAACATTTCACGATTTCAAAAAGTAGCCATGTCATTCTCTGTGTGAACAGTAGAGGGCAGCCAAGTCACACTGACGGAGGCCAATCCTCCAGCACTTAGAAACACACTAGAGAACCAGACTATACAAGCAAGGGACAGAAAACTGCAAATAATCTTCATGGTCAGATACATATCTGCTGATTAATCCCTGGTTATGTAAGGCTTTTGTATCTGCCACAAAGTTACATTTCTTATACAGCACTGGAACTATTTTTGTGGTGCAAAAGTGTAGTTTAGGTATAACTGAAAACTATAGTAAATTTTAGAAATTTGTTACAGTAAAAGGTACACTGAAGTCAATTCTTCGCACAGTACTCCCCTCGCTTTCAGCACACTTATCCCATTGTTCTTGCCACTTTCTGAAATGGTTCAGTTGTGCTGTCGTGGCCACCTCTGTGTCCTTAATCAATTCAAAGCATTAACGTTTCACGGTCACTTTGATTTAGGGGAAGAGCCAGACGTCACACAATGCCAGATCTGGCATACAAGGCAAACAAGGACACACTTTAATGTTTTACAAACCTGCCTTTTAGTTGGATGGCACGTGGCAGCTGCGTTCACTGTGTTTTTTTAATCATATCTCATAAAGATACTCACAAAAAAGGATGCCCAGAATTGCTTCAGAACGTGGCAAGAATGATAGGATAAGAGTTTTAAAAGCAAATGGGAGCATTAGGAGGGGAATTAGTGGCAAAGTGTCTTTTATTGTATTTTTTTTTCAGTTTAAGCATTCACCGTGTATTTTGATCACCCTTTGTATATTTAAAGAACTGGTGTACATTGCTTTATAGAAAATCTTGCAACCCAAAATAACTGTAGCAATCAAAATAGAATAAATGACCACTACAGAACTTAAGACTAAAACTAAGTGTTTTTTAATTCAAATTTCATAAGCAAAGTTCATCTATCTGGAAACTTTGGGGAAGAAAACTGAATAGCCAAATCTCTCTAGTGAAAACTACAGTACTCTGAAAAAGGAGATGGAAGAGGACATTAGAAAATGGAATGATATGCCCTGTTCCTGTACAGGCAGAACCAAAGCTGTTGGAATGGCTATATTTCCAGAACTGATACATGGATTTAATGCAATCCCAATCAAAATACCAAGAACATTCTTCACAGAACCATGGAAAACAATTCTAAAATTCATATGGAACAAGAAGAGACCTAGAATAGTAAGAGCAATCCCGGGCAACAGGAGCCAAGGCTGTTGCAACACAATCCCAGTTACAAGCTATGTTAAAAAGCTACAATGATTTAAAAAACACACACACACACACACACACACACACACAACAACCAGCACAGCACAAAAACAGACATATAGATCAGTGGGACACAACAGAGGATACACAAACAACCCCAGGCACATTCAGCTATCTGATGTTTGACAAAGGGGCCAAACACATACACTGGAGAAAAGAGAGCCTCCTTAACAAATGGTGCCGGGAAAACTATTTATCCATATGTAGAAGATTGAGTCCAGACCCATATCTCTCCCCATGTACTAAACTAAAATCAAAATGGATCAGAGATCTAAATGCTAAAACAGAACAATCTGCTGGAAGATAAAATGGGTAAAACTCTTAAAGACACAAGCATAGACTTTCTGAACAGAGCCCCATTCCACAAGAAAGGAGATCATATCAAATTAAAAATCTTATGCAGAGCAAAGAAAACAACCAACAGAGTTGGTATAAGACAACCTATCGAATAGTAAAAAACTTTTGCCAGCTATTCCTCAGACAGAGGACTAATATCTAGAATATATAAAGAACTC
Organism: Hystrix cristata; assembly: GCA_004026905.1. Taxonomy (NCBI): domain Eukaryota; kingdom Metazoa; phylum Chordata; class Mammalia; order Rodentia; family Hystricidae; genus Hystrix; species Hystrix cristata. Next base: position 23,404 of record PVJO010009830.1, read on the forward strand.
AAAAAAAATAGATGCCCCCAAAATAAAAGACTCAATCAAAAAAATAAGTAACTGAAATGATTAGACATTTCCCAGAAAAAGTATAAATGACCAATAAATACATGAAAATAATGTTCAACACTTCTGTTGAAATGCAAATTTGAACAACACTGAGATTTCATCTTACTTGAGAGGGAATGGCCATCATCAAGAAATCAAATAATAACAAATACTAGTGAGACTGGGGCAGGGTGGGGTTCAAACTCTTCCATATTGTTGGTGGGAATGTCAACAATACAACGGTTATGGAAATCAGAATGAAGATTCCTCAAAAAACTAAAACTAGAAATTCCTTTCAACCCACCTATTCTCCTTCTAGGTATCTTCCCAAGAGAGTTAAAGACATCATATCACAGTGATTCATGCACACCCATGTTTATAGCAGCACAATTCATAGTAGCTAAATCTTGCAAGCAGCCTATATGTCCATCAACAGATGAATGGATAAAGAAAGTGGCATTTATATACAATGGAGCACTGCTTTGCAATCAAGAAAGAGAAACTTGAGTCATTTGTAGGAAAATGGATGCACCTTGAGACTATAATGTTAAGTGAAGTAAATCAGACACACAAGATTAAATGTTGCACGGTTTCTCTTGTAAGAGAAACCCAAAATACAATTTGAGAGCAAAATAAAAAAATAGATAATAGAAATTAGGGACATCGATCATTAGCAAAATGGAAGGGGACCAAGAGATTGAGGGAAAGGTGAGGGATGGGAAAGGAAGGGAATGTAAAAAGAATTAAAATGTGTTATGTACATGTACCATCATCCCACAAAGAATGTACACATTATGCACAACACACATGTACTAATAAAAAATTAAAACTAAAAAAAGAAAAATGACTGGCTGTATAGTCTAGTGTGGTCCAGCACAAGGACAAGCATGTCCTTCGTGTCCACGATTGGAAAAGCATGTCAGCTTCCAAGTCACGTTCCAGGTGATCACATACATAAGATTGTCACTTAATTTCTTTCTTTTCCTAGTGAGTTTGAATGCACAAAAGAGAGGACTTTCCATTAAAATCTGCAGAGTACCAAGGAACTGGTCCCACACGGGCAAGTTCACCGGCAGTGGGCACAGAGTGCCTCTTAACCAGATATCCAGCCAGGCGGCGACGTGAACCAGACTCTGATAAACCGAAGAGGGAGAGGGACAGCCATGACCCCGCGGCTCCGGGAAAGCGGCAGAAAAGGGAGTAAGACACTGAATGGTTAGGGACGCTGCAAGTCACAAAATTAGGAGGGCAAACTAACCATATTACTAGCAAGCCAGGCCGTCATTTGGCCTACAACATGAACCTAGACTCAGAAGACTGGATCTCTCCCTCCGTCACTGGTCAGCCCAGAGGCCTCCTTCGGGGTGTGTGATGTGTGTCAGTGTATCCTCAAATATAAAAAGAAGAGTGACAGTAGTAGGAACAGTCAGCACGGCTCTAAGTGCTTTATGTATTCTATCATGTGCGCACACCCTCCCAAGAAACCGTGCAAGGATGTGTGGATAACCTACGTGGGCTCTGTAAGCAACAAAGCACTGTACCAAAATGACATTAGAGGCCCTGGTTACAATAATAACCAAGAGTCCCAGACAGGCACTGCTGCATTCCACCCCCAAAAGGCATGAACACCGAACCCTGAACAAACCAGGAGCTAGCCTGCAATGGAAGGGGTACAGAAAACTAAAACCCCATTGAAAGAATAAAGAAATTCTCACAGCTGATAGATAAAGAAGGCACTGGAGCCTTTTTGCTTTCAAATGTTAGATACGTTAATACAAAGAAGAGCGATCGAATTATCTTTTCCATCTGAGGTCCAAATTCGACTAAAGGATTAAGAAGGGCTCTTTCAGGTTGGATGTGTATTTGTCCTGATATTTCCAGGCAAGATCCGGCAGAGTTCTACTGGAGATTTCTCCAGCTCCTAAAGTCCTATTATTATCATGCTTGTGAGAGACCACAAATCACATTTCTGATCATATTCTAAGCTCTACCAGCCTCTTGGTGGACAGTTAAACAGTGAAATGATTGGCGGTGAAGTAGTACTTTGTATTAATGATTTAGAGTTGAAGGAGATTTTCATGCAGGAGAAGTCTGGAGTCCCAGTAATGATTGAGAGAAGACTAATCAATACTGTTGATCAAAATGTGGGGGTTTTTTTAATATTAATAACAGTACTAGTAACCAACATTCCTTAGCACCCACTGTGGCCAGAAACCGTCCTAAGGTCTTTACATGGATTGATTTTCTTTAATCCTCAGAATTACACCATTAGAAATACGTCATTATTACTGTTTTGTAAGTGGGGAACAAAGGCACAGAAAATTAAGTAACTCACTCAATGCTGTAAAGCAAGTGTCATTGCCAAGATTTGAACCCAGGATGTCTGAAAGTGGAGCCCATGGCCCACAGCCCACACTCACAATTCTAGCTTTAGGGAGAGAGTCACCCAGAAAGCTCTGGTCAGGGGTTTATTTGAGAAAAGGCCGGCAGAGCATGTTCACAGCACAGACACGGGAATGTGGACTGACCCTGTGTGTCCCTGGCTGGAACCCTGACCAGTGACCGAGGTCCCGCAGCAGACTCTTCTCCAGGCACTGTGCTTTTGACACTCTGTTTCTAAAAAGTAATCTGGGTCTCAAATTTTTCACTAAATGTAAAATATCCTCTCAACTCTGACAGAACCAAAGTTGGACTGTAAGAAGAAGGAAAGCAGGAGGAGGGAGATTTAATGTGAACATGAGGGAAGAAGGTAAGAGAAGGCTAGTGAGAAAAAAATTAGAGGTGGGTAGAAATCGAAGGATGGCAATAATATTGGAGATAGTACCAGGAAGGGAGGGACAAGAGCGTCCAAAAGAAGAAAGGAAAGGGAAAGGACAGGAGGCCTGAGGAGTCTTTGCAAAGGGGAATCGACAAAGTGTCTTAACAAATCAGATTTAAATTTTAAATCTAAAACCAGCTATGACAATTTTTTTCACAATGTAGTTTGTCCTCCCTCCCTCTTTTGCCTTCACATGGACAACCTGAGCCTCTAAAAAGCAAGACAGCAAAACCCTCCCTGGCCAAGTGGCACCAAGGAGCACCCGCTTTCCCTCCACAGCCAGACTCTGCACCTACATGAGATGAGAGGCTCCCCGCAGGCAGGAACGGTGGCCTGCAGGACAGAGAGGACGCTCCTAAATCTGCCGGGGTCCCAAGTGAAAACGCGGTCTCCCGACAGATTTTTGGAAAATGGGAATCACTGGAAACCATAATATATTTTCAAGAAAAGAAAACACTGCCAATTGTGCAAGTTGCTCATTTGGGAACTGTTAAGTGATTTGTCAACAAAATAGGAGAAGGACAAATTGTTACATGATCCTATAAACCTATGGAAATTGTGATAATATTTAAGCAATATTAAACTACTAGCAAGACCTCGTTAAAGGAGAAAAGCACACTTAGTAACTACTACTTCCTTTTTCTTTCTTCTAAACATTCATCAATGTATCCAGCCTTCTCTGATCCTCTTTAGCTCCAACCAGCTTTTCTTTCCTTTTCCAATCACAAGATACTGTGTGAAAGTATCTTGACAGGCCCATGAATTACAGTTTTAGAAAGGCAGTGTTTGAGCTATCTCGAAATGTATTTATATTTTCTTTTAAAAAAATTTAATAAGAAAGCAATCCCCAGGAGCAGTGAAATAGATAATTGGAAAGCAATGATGTTTTTGGGCACAATTATAGCCATGATTAAATATGTAAGCCTCTGGCAAAATTACACAATGGGAATTTCTCTTCCTATGTTTTGCTAAACCAAGTCTTCCAAATTTATCATGGAAGTGAGCACCCCCTTGCTTTTTCCCCCTTCTACAACCCCTGTCACCTCACTCTCCTCAGCACCAGCCATCCAGGGCTGGGAGCTTCCCCAAGCAATCGCCCAGCCTTGGTGAAGGGGCTGGCCGGAAGCCCACAGTGCCCATGCTCTCGAAGTGGACCGGTTTCCAGCCCTGCTGTGCTGTTCTGTGGTGGGGTTTGTGCATCCTTTCTAGTGGATGAGCGTGTTCCAGCCTAGAGCGAGGTGACAGAGTAGTCAGTGTACAAAAGAGGGCACAGAACACCTAGTGAGCACCCAGCTCCTCATATAGAGGTGGCTCTATTGCCTTTGTGCACATGGGTCCTTGTGGCTTGGGTTTGGAGGGGATTTGAGGGAGGGGAGCATGAATTTTTAGGGAGTCTAGATATTTGCAAGAGGGAGTGTTAAAATAAAATTTCAGATACTTCCTAGGCAATGTGAGCAGCTGAAGACGTGGATTAATTCTTCCAACTACTCTGGTTTTACAGACTTGAAAATAAAATAAGGGCTGGGAGTGTAGCTCAGTGAAAGAGCACTTGCCTAGCATGAACCAGGCTGTGGATTCAAACCCCAGCACAACAATAACAGTAACAATACAGGGAACCATCATCTAGGCTAAAAATGGACACTTATATTCATTCAGATTTTTAGAGCAAGTGGGCTGTGGATGGACCTTGACACTATTTTTCTTAGAGCATCTTCTTATGAAATTAATATTTCAAGTCCTGACATTTATTTTCTCTCAAAGCATACAGACATGACTTGTAGATCATTTAACTCGTCTTAAAACTGGTCTTGAAAGAGCTATGTCAGCCATTATAATCGCCTTATTGCCTAAGTTATTTTAAAATGTCACCCGTCTCAGACTGCACACTTGCTACCAACTTCCCCACCCCGTCCATGTACCACCCACTTACCGGGGAGACCTGCTGTTCCGGGCAGACCTTTGGGGCCTCTTCCTGGGGGGCCACGCTCTCCCTTTTCTCCCATCTCACCTGCATTTCATTAAAGAAATGTTATTTTTCTATACATCTATAAAGTAAATGTTTTCATTCTTAAATATTAAGCAAAGCCAAAATTCAGAAACCAAAAGTCAATGGAATTACCACAAGCTACAGTATAGAAAATACATAACAAGACAAAAATCAGATTCATCATATGAGCAGATCAAATGGGGGGAAATCAGATGATCATAGCTATCAATATTCCATATAACATTTTAGATATTTCATAAAATAGATATATTTTATTGTAGATACCATATTATAGATATGATAGATATTTCATAAATAGAACATACTTGATAAAACAGTAAAATAAAAATCAATGACTACATTCTAAACATGATAAAATATATAAGTCTCAACCCAAAAACTAACATAATGCTTAAAAGAAAACAAAAAGCAGCTTCACTACAGTCAACTGCATTGTTTAACTTCAGAAATTAAAACTATCCTTATTTCCAAATGATAGAAGCATTTATTTTAAAGCTCTAGAAAATCAACTCCATTATTGCACAGGAGAGAATTCAGTAAACTAGTAATATGTGAAAATCGATAACTGTGTGATACTGACCACAACCAGTCACAAGACATGATGGAAAAGGATACCAACAGCAATTAAACCATTAAGTAAGGAGGGATACACTTAATAGGAAAGATGTAAGTCCACCACGAGAAAGCGAACATTTCTAAGGGATACAAGAAAACTTGGAAAATGTTCTGTAATGAAATGACATCATCATAAAAATTGGTCAGTCTTCCCTAAGCTGATTTAGCTCAGTGATTAGAGTGCTTGCCTTGCAAGCACAAGGGCCTGAGTTCGATCCCCGGCACCACAAAAAAAAAAAAAAAAAAAAAAAAAATGGGAAATTCAATTCAATAAATGGTGATAAGAAAGTGGGCTATCAATTGGAAGAACATTAGATCTAGACCTCAATACTTCACACACATTCCAGGGTACATTACAAATAGATCTCATATTTAGGAACCAGAAGAAAACAAGAAAGAATAATTTTAGAACTTCAGATTTCAGTTGGCCTATTATGATTCAAAATATGGAGAGTTCCTGAAATCAGTATAAAAAGGCCAACATCACAATAAAAAATTACCAAATTATGCAAGGCTAAAATGAAAATGGCTCTTAAATATATGAAAAGATCCCTGAATTCACTTTCATAACACAATAAATGCAACTTTGCAAAAAAACGAAGATGTTAATCTATAAGACCAGCAAAAAATTCCAAAATTAAATTAGATATTTTTAATCAAGTATATAAAAAAAACAGAGCAGTGTATGCTCCTGCTGAGAGTGTAAATTGGCACAATCTCCTTGGAGGATAATTTGACAGCAGTTATCAAAATTACAAATGGAAGCTCCATTGCACTCAGCAATTCTACCTCTAGAAGTTTATCAGCAATACAGATAGGGAAAGAATTGGAGATAGAGTATATGTTGGTATTTTGTATAAAAATGAAATATATACGCTGTTTTCACTATAGCCTTGTATATTATCAGAAGTTGCAGCCCAGCCTGGTCAACTTAGCAAGACTCTGTGTCAAAATAAAAATTATAAAGAGCTGGGAAATGTAGCTCAGTGCAAAGGCCCTGGGTTCAATCCCCAGTACAGCAAAAGAAAAAAGGAAAAAGAAGTTTGAACATTATGGTACTTTGGATAATGGAATATTATACAGCTGTGAAGAAAACTGAGGTGGCTCTCTGGAATGATCTCCAGGACACATTATTAAGTGAAAAAAACAAGGACCAGGTTGCTTGCTAACGTAAAATATGATTCTGTGTTTAAAAGGAAGGAGAGAAAAATATATATTCACACATCCTTAGAGATCATTGCTTGTAAGGATTTAAGGAAAACTAGCAATTATTACTTGGTGAAAGGGTGAAGGAAATCGCACAGATGGGAGACAGCTGGAAGAAAAACTCCTCACAAATAGCTTTCATACTTTTTTATATTTTTGAAAAATGTAAATTTAGAATTACCAAAAATAAATTAATGAATTTTAAAACTTTAAAGTGTGCTGTCAACGTGTCTTGCACTACTGACTCATTATTTCTATGGAATGTGCTTTGGATTGCAACCAACCATGTGTACTTGCAAGAAATGACAGACAGTTGATTGAGTTTGTAGCAGCAACAGAACATAGCTGCATTAATTATCCCGGTTCCTGCAGAGATCAAACCCAGAAACGTGGCCTCATTTAAAAATGTCTTTATACTTTTTTTTTTTGAACTCGGGATTGAACTCAGGGCCTTGTGCTTGGTAGGCAAGCACTTTAACCACTGAGCTAAATCCCCAGCCCCTAAAAATGCCTTAATACTTTATTTAACTGATCCTAAATGGTGCCTACCATACTGGTAGGAGGCATTCTTTCACTATTGTTAGCATGCTAGCACGTTACTATTCTCCTACACTATTAAAAAGACACAATGACACCTTGCAACAAATTCTGCACGGAACCATTTCTTCCAAACTTCTAATATCGGTCCAGTCTTCTTCCACCTTGAGTCAAATTTGTTATAATTTAAAATACAAAGTCAGGAGCACAACAAAAATAGGAAGAACATCAGTACAATCATCTGTACATTAGCCAAATACTCAAAAACTAATGATGAAGTAAATGTTTATTATGTCACTATGGTTTATTTTGCTGTGAATGCTATGTGAATGTTTTTATGATGAATCAACTATATTTTCCAACAATTTAACCTTCTATAAACACCGTGTAAGGATACAAAGCTGAAGTTGTAGTCATAGTCACAGCTAGTTTTTTTTATTTTTCACTCATCATGAATATGGCCTTACTATTAGGAAGATATGACAACTAGTGTCATTAAAAACTAAGGGCTTAAGCCTTCTTGGTAATGTAGTAATTTAAATGTCATCACCGTAATTCTGGAGACTGATGATGAAAAGAGAATCTCCAAATGTGCCACATTTTCTGAAGATATATGAGGTGAAGATTATAAATTAAATGTAGCTTTCATACTGAAAGTTAAATTACACATTGTAGCATGAAGCCAAATCAACTTTAAAATGTTGCACTTGCTCACTCACAAGAAATAAGATTGCTGTCTTGGGAGGCTCTTTTGGTTATCCATCATAGAAAAACAAAGTTTAGATGAGCCCTGAGTCAGAGCACACCATGTAAGCAGCTGCTCCACAGCCAACGCAACATAGGTAGCTCTGTCACCAGACTCGCCAACTTCTTCAAATCCCGATTTGCCTTTCTTTCTGAGATGCCCAGAAACTGGCTCAGAGGGGTTGGGGATTAAGCTCAAGTGCTAGAACACTTGCCTTGCAAGAGCAAGTCCCTGAGTTTGATCCCCAGTACCAAAAAAAATAATAATAAAAAAATTAAAAAATAGTGGCTAAGAGAGCTAAAGGTCCACCTTTGTCAGTCCATGTATAAAGTCAAAAGACAGCCAGCTGTGGTGTGCATGCCTCCCAGCACTTGTGAGGCTAAGGGAGGAGGATGGCAAGTTCAAGTCCAGCCTGAGCTACATTGTAAGAGCAGTCTCAAATCGACCCTAAATTTAAATAAAACAAAATGAAGAGTTTCTTTTTAAAAAGCTTTTTCTCAGGTATGAAGGAAAATATACTTTGAGTGACAAAGCAGCTCATTATGAACAGTGAAAATTCTCATTGCTCCACAGTTGCTATTTATTTCATTTATTGGCAAGCTGTGATTGATGCTACCTCTCTGTGAGCAGATTAATACTGAAAAGGATGTTAGTCACAGTTCTGATATGTGTATTTTCTCGAACCTTCATTTACATATTGACACATCATTCTGACTCACACTAAAATATCTAAAAATACACAGCCTTATTCGAAGGGACTTAAAATTAATCCAAACTGTGAATGTTTAAAAATAATGTTTATGGTATGAAAGACAAATGCAATACCAAGCAAAGTGAACATAAAGCTGGGTGGCTGTCTCTCACCTTCTGCTTATGTTACATGTAAAATGTAGGTGTAGCGTGGGCCCTGACTCTACACGCTTGTGTAAGAGAACAGAAAACAAGCCAGTGAAAAACAAAGGAACATCGCACACACGATCTAACCTTTGACTGTGATTTAAGGCATATTTTTATAAACTCTCATTGAAAATGTTCCACTGTGTTTTTCAGAGTACTAGGAGAATCAGCAACTAACATACAGCCTGGATGGTTAAGAGTATTAATAATAAAACTAAATTCTTATTTATAAAATGTAACAATTTCTCTGAGGAAAGACTCAAAGTGACTACATGGTACAGCAAGACCCATAATGTCCCTTCCTTACTAGGCACAAGGGAAAAATAATGAAGTACAACTAAAATAAATCTCTAGCTGGCTGAAAAGTTACGTTCCAAAATGGTGGAGTTATCTTTTTCTGGTGGAAAATTCAAGCTACAAAACTTTGGATAATAGAAAACTGTGTCTCCTAATAAATATTACTGTTTGTGTATGTGGTAGGATAAAGAAAGGTTAAGTCCAGTTACCTAGAATTGCATATTTTCAACTGTGTTAACAGCATTGACTGATAAAGAACATCTGATGAGTCCTCCCTGCCTCCACCCCCAATTTCAGAAGCAAAAGTCAACAAAGATACTTCTGTAAAGAAATCCCAGGACAAAAAATGGATGAGGAGTTGGGGAACAAAAAGTCACTTAGAGAAAAAGATTAAATCAATACACTTTGTCACAAATACTGGAAGAAAAATGAGGGAGAAATACATGATTATCCAGCTGTGCTTTGCAAATGAGTTAGAGACGTTTTCCAGGTTCCAAAAAGACAAATAAACTTTTCTTACTTTCAAATGACATTCTTCTGTTTCAGCAGGACCAACACAGTCCAACCAAGCCGCGGTTCACTGGAGCTAAGCGCCTCCCAGAAAGTTTCCTAAACAATTCGCCTCTGTTGTCAGTGGTTCTCAACCCTGGCTGCACTTTACAGGAACCTGGGGAATGCTCTAAAATCCCAACGCCCAGACCAATTAAATCAGAATCTCCGGAAATAGGTCCCAGACGTGGGTAGTTTTTCGTGCGGTCAAGACTGAGGGAGACAGCTTTAGACAGGCTCCTCCAGCATAGCAAGTGACAAGGACATTTTCATTTCTTAAAGGAGAGTTTTGTTATTGGCTCAAAGTTAAACTCGACTCCAGACATGGAGACTTCCTTTTAACCCATGAAAACCGGGCTGTGATGTCTGTACCCTCAACAAGCGTAGGAAAATGGTGACTGACTGCTCCACACCAGGCTTCCCCTGCATGAGCATCACCTGCGGGCTTGCCGAACCAGCCTGCTAGGCCTCACCCTGGGCCTTCTGATCCAGCGCGGCTGGCACGGGGCAGAGGATCTGTGACCCTAACAAGTGCTTGGTGACACAGAGCTGCCGGGGACCTCTCAAAATCTTTGCTCCCTATGGGCAATGGCTCCAGTGAAATCAGCCACCACCCAGGGCAGTAGATTTCTTGGGCTCGGTCTGCAGGACGATGGAGACTACCCATACGAAGCCCCAAAGACACGGGTTCCTGAACTTGTAGCTAAAAGCAGGACAACAATGAATAGGTACGCGATTCTTTCAGAGAAAATGTCCACTTCTCTTTCATCCAAACTATACTCTCGGCTCTGCCTCCGTGATTTGTCCAGGCTTTGAAAGCTTTGAAATTGTGCCAGCCTTACAAGAGGCCCCAATTAGAGCTCATTTTTTAACATGCAGCTCTGCACCTGCCAAAAAAAGTAATTAAATAAATTGTTCCAGCTGAGGATGTACTTAGCCAAGTGCATCAGCAATTCATTTATAGATCCAAAAAGGCAGCCTGCCTGCCCTCTGACCACTCACATCATAATATTTATCCCTAATTGGAGCACCACAACATTAAAAAAAAAAAGTCCCTTTCTTATTTTTGATGCCATGTCTTTCTGAAGTTCCCCCAGAGAGCTGTCAGCAACTCATTATGGGCTAGAAACTCACTTTATTTAATCTTCTGTAAATTATCCAGGGCACGCATACCCCAAGCTGACATATTCATCTCAACTAGCAAGTGCCAACAGAGGCAACTAGTTCTTCTGCAGCCCCACAGAATCCCTTACGCACTCACAAACCCGTTTTTCTGCAAATTACTGGATATAAGGATTTAGCTTGCTTTAACTAAAAGCAGAAAACCAAACTCACATACTGAAGAAGAAATAAAGTTAGACTGCAAGTCAAAGCTGAAAAACATCCATCTAAAGTACATATCCGATGTCACTTTTTAAAGGAAGGAGACAGCTGCAATTCATGATGGAATTTTTCTTATGTCCTACTAACAGAGTTTGTTAGTTTAAGAAACAAACATTTGAAGGATGGCTGCCATTTTAGAAAAACTCTATAATGACTTCCGAGTCTTTAAAACGAATTTTGAATTATGAATAAGGCAGAGTATAACTGAGCAAGATCAGTATTAAAAACCCAGGGAGCTTAATTCTAGTGTTTTGTCTAATGTTGTGGGACAAGCAGAATCAATAGAACATTCTATAAGAGTTTCAAATCTTTTCGATGTATCTTCTTATCTAACAGGATATTCGGAGATCAGTAAAATGTGAATTCCTTGAGCTTGGATGTGGATTAGACATCTGAAAAAGGGCAGTATGTGTTCTTAGTTCCACCTGGACAAAATAGCTTACCTTTAGGTCCCCTCAAACCAAGAGCACCAGGGGGACCCTTAATGCCTGGGAGGCCACGAATTCCCATCTGACCTGGGAAACCATTCTCTCCAGGGGGGCCGGGGGGCCCCGGGGGGCCAGGCCTGCCAGGGAGGCCTGAGGCACCCGAGTCTGGACGCTTGAGACTGGCAGCCATCTCAGCAAAATGCTCTAAAAGACAATAAACACAATAATCCAGAGAAGTCAGAAACCTGAGAGGGACTTAAATGAAAAGAGATGTATGCCGATGGCTTTCTATATAAATGTATCACCAGAGCTGCCACTCTGGGGGTAAGAGATGAATAAAGATAGATACTTTTCCATGGGCTTTCTGCCAAGAAACTTCTCCAGTGCTGCTTTATTCCCCTTTGCCTGTACGTATCTGGTCCTGCTATTTTGAGACAGAGTGAGGACAAAGGAGCTTAAACAGCAGGGCTCTGGGATGAGCGGTGTTTGGAAGGTGCAATTTGTCAACTGAATCCTAGCTGGGTATCTGCAGACCCGGGATGGGAAGAAAGATGAATTTCTTAACAGGGAAGGAAGTACTGTCCAGAAGCCTTCTAAAAGCCAAGGGCACTGTCCAGAATCAGTATTCAGACACACCATTTGAGATCTAGTACCAAAACTAAAAGCCTTCTTAGCTTTAAGACATTATGTAACCTGAAATAACATGAAGATTCATGGTTTCTTAGAAACCCCACCACCACCATATTTCTTCATGCTTGGAATAGACAGCAATCATTAAAAATAACCTCTTTCTTGGGAATGGTCACAGTCTGTCTTAAAATTAATAATGAGGTTTTTCCAGGAACCATTAAATTGATTCAGAATCACCCACTAAAACCATGGAATACAAGAAAATCTCCCAATTAAAATACTCTAAGGGAAATATTTTAGTATAACATTGTTTAAAGCTCTAGGATATGAAGGAGAATATTGAATTGGAAATAAGCTTCCAGCCAAAATTTTAAAATTATTTAAATGTGAATTTGTCTCACTTAAGCATAAAATCGTAATTTTCTAGATACATAACGTTTAAACTGAAATAGACTTTCAAGATAAAATGTCTGTAACGAAGAGACCACTATTGATTTTCAAATACAGAAGTCCTCATTTCATTCCCGTTTGAGTCTAGAAAACTCTATGAGTATATTAGACAAACTACACCGTCTGGCAAGCATAGACATGAACAATGTTTCTTCAGGACAGCGTTAGTTCCACCAGAATAAGGTAATTTTCTGTTAGAGGGCTCCAAATGTTACAGAATCTCCTCAGTTATAGGACACTTTTGGGCTTCTTCATTTTCTGTGTGGTTTCACAACTAGACCAACTCTGAAACAAACAAGGATTGTCCCTACAGTGGAATTTAGAGAAAAATTAACATGTGTGGACATATATTACCATTTTAGAAAATATTTGTCATCGCTATTTCCGTATGTCGTTCATGAACAGAAATAATGTCCTTATGCTTCTTATGGGCACAAAATCTGTCATTTAGTTTTCACAGAGAGAAGTCTTAGGGCAATGCTAGATACACTAAGAGGCAAGACCTTGAGGAGGGAGGGACACCTGAGAATTGTGTGTTCCAAATAAAAGAGTGTGTGTGCTTTCTTGTACATTATCCCTTGCCTTGGAGCAGAAAAAGAAGGAAGGAAGGAAGGAAGGAAGGAAGGAAGGAAGGAAGGAAGGAAGGAAGGGAGGGAGGGAGGGAGGAAGGAAGGAAGGAAGGAAGGAAGGAAGGAAGGGAGGGAGGGAGGGAGGGAGGGTAGGAAGAAAGAAAGAATGAAAGAAAGGCAGGAAGGGAGAGAGAAAGAGAGAGAAAGGAAGGAAGGGAGAGAGAGAGAAAGAGAAAGAAAGGGAAAGGGGAAAGAAGAAAGCCGGCTAACACAGCAAGGTAATATTTTAATTTGAGGCTATAAACTATTATGGATGGTAATAACTGGATAAAACAGAACTGGCATTAACTTACTCAAAATCTCCCACTTTTAAAGGATACAAAAAGCTACTGTTATTTTCCCTTGCATACCTACAAGAATGAAATCTTCAGAACCAAGAGTTGACAGTGGAAAAGTAAAACTGCTGTGGTTTATTTACCTTGCATGACCCTCATGCAAACCTGCTTGATGTGTTGATCTGTCGGTGCTCTGCCCTGGGACAGGAAAGAAAACAGGCAGTTTATGCAGGGAGCCATAAAAAGGACACTGTTAAATTGTAAACTGACAGGCTCTTTACGAGGGGCTGGGTTTACAAGCGAGCTCACGGTGGTGCCGCCATGGCTAGCGAGCCCCACTGCGAGGGAACCCACTCACCGGGGGGCCCTGGGCACCAGGCAGCCCGGTGGCGCCCTGCTCCCCCTGCACACCCCGAGGTCCAGGGGGTCCTCTTGGTCCTTCCACTCCAGGAAGCCCCCGAGTTCCTTCGGGCCCTCTCAAGCCAGGCTCCCCAGGGTTACCCACCTGGAACAAAATTGTACACTGTAAAACAAGGGCTAGACACAAGCAATGTGCCTGCTTACTGTAAATACAAGCACTTACATGAACTCTTTTTTCCCACATTCTGCCTTCTGAGAGGCAGTTACCACAAGCTGAAGACACTTTCTGCCACCCAGCAACTCAGCAGTCACTGAGAATTCAGTGCAAGTACACTCTTTAAAATCTTTACTATTTATTATTACTTTAAAAGTTTCATCGGGATAATATATGAATACATTAAGCCACTTAAGTGCAGGTTAGGGGTTTGGGGGGGATTTTTGTTTGGGTTTTAGTGCTGGGAATGAAACTCAGAGCCTCACACACTAGTGTGTACACTGCCACTGAGCTACACTCACAGCCCCTGCAGCTTAGTTTCTAATGAGGCTCCTTAGCATCTTCTGACCACAAAAAGACCACTGAGTTCCTACGAGATGTTACTCAGATATCACCAATGCAGCAAGCACACAACAAAGACATTTCCAAGAAAATAAGCTAGTTGGCCTTTATAACATTTGAATGGTGAATTTGAAGACAGTCGATATATCTGAGAATTATAAAATACTAACATAAATTAAATGAATGCACTTAAAAGCACACATTTAAGATGCTGCACTTAAAACACTGAGTCAAAAAGGGCAAGTATATAGTTTAACAAAGTAGTAAGTCTAGCTTCTCTTAGTTCATTGAAAAGAAAGTTTTGTGCTATTATCTGTCCATTTCTTCTTTGTAAGAGAATCTTTTTGTCTGTGTCTTATACTCAGAGTCACTACTTTGAAGATAATGACACAGAATATTAATTATTGTTATTCTCTTCTTATTTGGTCATGAAATTTTGTTTCTTTTTCATAAAATAAAGTATTAAGGAAGTTAAATCTCTAAACACCAAAAATAAGTTAAAAATAAGCTGTTTTCTCAGCACAAAAGCATATGCAAGTTAGTTTTTTTTTTTTTCTGAAAGCAGACCATTAAAAGTATTTAAAAGGATCCTCAATCTGCAATAATGCTTTAAAAAGAGACTGAATTAAATCCATTTTGGGGAAACCAAAATTTGTTAAATTCCTCTGGCCCAATTTGTAGCAGAGTAGCTACAGTGTATTGGTGTTCAGAATAAGGGTGAGAAGATGAAAGGACAAGAGCTAGTGAGGGAATGCGAGTGTTGAAGACGTGAATGTTCATAACGCAGCTTAATCCTGCCCGGTTTCTACCTGCAGTGTTTATCTAGGAAGGGCTACTCTTCAAACATTCGAATGCTTCAAACCCAAAGAAGAAAGCAATGAGGCCATGCTTTCACCAGGCACACCCAAATGAAACTCAACAAGTGTTTTTCCCAATGTCTCTTCATCCATCTAAGTCAACTTACTAAAATTGCTTCTGTAAGGAAATTATGGCCTAGAAGACTTCCAGAAAGACTGTCAACAAGGACAGCTAAGGATATACTATGGAAGGCTGCACAATTGTCAGGTGCCCAGAGTGAAAATCTACAACAACTTCTAAAACAACCCAAAGAGAAGCCAAAATGAATTTAGAAATGTGCTGAAGAACTGTTAGAAAATAAAGTGGAGACCAAATCATTGTGTACTCTCTTGCTGGCAATGGCTGAAACAGTACTACAGAGCAGGAACTTTCTGAAGAATACATCAAGGACTAACATGGTCAGGCTGTCATAGGGCCCTTGGATCTTTAGAAAAGAATCTCTCAAATGAGGAGCAGCACACTGAAGCAGAAGTCAGGCTACAGACATCTCCGAGTGCACAAATCTGTGCTGAAATCGATGAGGAGAGAAAAGGTCTTTGTGTTGTAACTATTTCCTCTGTGCAGTACAGTTCCATTTCATCAGTATTACCTGGGCAGTGTACATAAGGCAGAGCAGGGGAGAAATTATATCTGAACTAGAATGCAATTCACTTATGTCAGTCCCTGAACTGTGATCTTTTTTTTTCTTTTATAATTTAAACAGTACTGTGTATTTCTAGATAGTGAAGTAGGATTTCTATTACCATAGGTTTACTGTTTTGTTCAGTCCTAAATCATTTCTTTCAAAGATTCTAAGGCATAAAATGCCATTTAAAGCTTAACGTTTGGAGGCACGTGAACTTATACAATGTGCTAATACCCATTTCAGGAGAGTCCCTAGAGCCCAAGTTGGGCGCTGTACCAAAGTTTTGATAAGTCCTCCTGGAGAAAGGAAGGCTGAGCATGAATGCAAATGCTTATGGAGGATGTAGCTATGCTAAGGGAAGAGGAGGTATGTTCCAGACTAGGAGAACAGGAAAAAAGTGTTAAGCAGCATGACATATAAAAATAACTGTAGGGGTCAGAGATTTAGCTTAGCAAGTACAAGGCCCTGAGTTCAAAGTTCCAGATATGTAGGAGATGGATGAAGCAAAGAAAACTCTATCTAAAGCTCTGCATGCCTTGCCAAGAATCCCACTTTATTCTGTAAAATGTTATTCTTTTTGTTTTGTTTTTTGGTACTGGGGATCGAACTCAGGACCTTGTGCTTGCTAGGCAAGCACTCTAACTACTGAGCTAAAGCCCCAGCCCTAAAACCCTATTCTTCAAGGGTTTTGAGTGAAGGAAGGTTACACAATGGGTTTATCTTTTTATTTAGATTACATTGGCTTCTATGAGACTAATTTGTTGCATAGAGACAAAAGAGTGGGGAATATTCTAGAGATAGGAACGACTTGGAAATTAACTAGAAGCTGGTGGTAGTGGCATTGAGGTCGAGATCCAAGCTTCCTCTTTTACCTATTTTCTTAAATTTCTAATTCTATTAGATGATCATTCCTTTCAAATTGGCAAATCGCTTCAGGTTGCCTGTTAGTTAGATCTGTAACTGTGAGTACATCTAATCTCTAAGGACATCAACTGAGTTTCTATAAAATGACAAAATTGAATCAAATTATATTTTCCAGTTCTAATAATTCTCTATTATATTTTCTTATGCATTATGTCACTATCTTCCTCAATTAGAACTCATAGAAGATTAAGAAAATTATTGAAATATTTTGCAATAGTGTAACTGCCAATGAAATTCAATTATATCACTGTCACCATAAAGCACAAGTCAATTTTTAAAAAATGAGTCATTTGGGGAGGAAATTAGAGTACTATCATGTAATAGTCGATGAACCATTTACAATATGAAAAACCTCCATTTAGAGTGGTTAGTTCAAAAGGTAGATCCATTTATTCAATTGTGAATTTTTTGTTCAATTGGATGAATCCATTACCTAAAGAATAAATTTAGACATCTATTTCCCTGAAAGAAAGTCCTTTAAGAACTGAATTTTATAGAATGATTTCAGAAAGCAAAGCATTACATTTTCTACAGCTTTATTGATGTTTTCAATTGTTTATACCATTACTATCCATTATACTTACAGATCCCTTTGGACCAGGTAATCCTATATCTCCCTAAATCAATAAAACAAAATTATATTAGAACAATATATTCGCATTTGCTATTTTCCTAAAAACATTTAAAAACTACTGTGCTGTTGAATATACAATACAATGAACAGATTAACCTTGGTAGTATAGAAAAACATTAGGCTCAAATTTGGATTTTAGTCTCAGTTCTGTTACTTCATTCTGTGACCTTGTGTGATCTAGGTAACCTGCCAGCATTTGGCTAAATGATCTGTTAAATAACACGGTTGAGTCAGAGGTCTCCAGGCCTCATCCAGATCTAAAATGCTAGGCAAAATTAAGATGTGTAAGTCAAAAGATGATAAAATAGCATTCTGTTTTGAAACTCAAAGACATTTAAATCTCGCTTATAACTTCACTTTGTAATTCAAACGGTATTTTAAAATTTATCCCCAAAAGTCTGTCAAACAAAATATGCATGCTTTTAGACTTAAAGAAAAAAAAACTTAAAATCTCCCACCATTAATTGTAAGCTGAGTTCAGCTCAAGTGTTAGCACATTTGTTAATCTCCACTACCAAACAGAATGATTTAACACATTTTCATTCAACTTCAACAGAAAATCTGGCATGTTTCGTCAAATTCAGATGTTTTATTTACATTTACTCTAAAACCTGAATATCTGAGGAAAAAAAAAAAAAAACAAAACTGCCAGAATTTTTTCCTGCACAGAAGCCCTCTAAAGCTATTTCATGAGAAACCTAATATCCCAGACCCAAAGACCAAAAAATAAATTTCCACATTAGGTTGGATTAGTTTGTGTCAAAACCACAGTGACGAGCCAGCAGACCAAGAAGTGTTATCAGTGAAGCTAACTTGTTCTCATTCTTACTGCTTTCTGGGAGATGGAGTAGTATCACTTTCTGGAGATGGAGGTCACTTCTTGGGAGGGATTTGGAGTAGAGAGAAAGCCCTTGGTCAGATTTGTAAGCCACAGATTCCCTACTACAATAAAACTTCAATTTTGTTTTGATGATAGGTACATTCACAGAGATTCTAACATCCTACAAGAATCACTTGGAGTACTAGGCCCAAGGACACAGAGGATTCATCATCTATAAACGAATTCTCTAAAAGTTTAAAGTCTGGTCTACCAATTGTGGGCTATTTCCTCTCTGCTTTACTTGATCTTGGCTGTAATCTTGGAAGTCCTTTGTTAGCCTAGAGAAGAAACATCTTAGCCTTTAAGGAAGGTGGTGGGGATAACAGTGCCATGAAACAAGAAAATACAGATGTAGATACATTTCTAATACAGTTTGAAAATGATAAAGTTCCACCATTAATTAAAAAAAGTCTTACAAGATCACCCCTTTCTCCTGCTTCACCTTCTTCACCAGAAGCACCCTAAAAAGTAGGAAGAAAGGTCACATCTTTAATTTCTTAGTCTTATAAGTCATGTTTAAGCAGTCAACATTAATAAGCATTCTTTGGTGCCCACAATACTCCCAGTATCATGCAGCAATATAAAATGTTCTCGATGACTTTCAATCTAGCTTCCTAGCTGAGCCCAAAACAGCCTAGACAGAGACCAGAAGGTGAGATTTTTTAGCTATCACAGTTAACTCAGTAAAATTAAGGAGCATATCTACCAATTTTGTAATTCAGTAACCACTGAACGAGGACTTCTACAGTAGAAAAACAACCCAGGGAAAGGGCTGAGTCTAATCCATATGCACAGGTTATTTGCTGAGGTCTTGATCAAGAAAAAGTTAAAACACTAGGATATGGTTATGGAAGACTCCATCAGACAGAAGGAAACCAATGCGGTGAACCCGGGAAAGGGCCGCCCTCTTCCAAGGAAGGACAGTGTATAGTCCAGGGGGCGGGGCTGTCATGACCTTCAGCTTATTAGTGCAGTAGATAAGGATACAAACCAAACTCCAGCCTGGGTTTCACTCACCACCAAAAACGCTGAGCAACACTGTGAGTCTCCTGTGTTTTAACTGCACCATTAACCAGCCAGGCTGGTGAAGTGATACAAAGTAAACACTGGGTTTCACATATTAATCAATTAATATAGCTTACCTGTTCACCCTTTGGACCCGGTTCACCAAATACACCCTGTAATGCATAAAGTAAGATACTTTTTCAGTATTTTGAACTGTCTATACAGTTTCAAATGAACCAATTCCCATTATTTGGCTGAAGGATAAGCACAAGTATGGATAATGTGATGGAAGATAATGTTCCTGTTGTAGGAGAGGAGACCGGAGCCAGAAAACAAGACACCATGGTGGCCACAAGAAAACAGCTCTTTTATTTATGCCAGCATGGGGTCAGGGAACTCGTGTCCTAAGGATGAGCAAGGAAAGGTCAGGAGAGAGCAGTATTCATTCATGAAACTCGGCCCCCCGGCGGGGGGGGGGGTCGGCGCTACTAAAATCTTAGGGTATAGACTACCTTAAGATCACAACCACATCAAATTTCACTCAGAGGAATGAAAATTCAAAGCCAAATAGCATGATTGCAACTGGAATTTTTACTTTTCTCAACCTTTATTTTCTCCCCTCTGATCAATTACTAAATCTTTTGCCTCTTCATTGCAACCCTCAGTACCTTAACATACCTTTCACTAACGCTGTCTATAATAAAGTCTAGAAAAATTACTCATTGGGCCAAAAGAAAACTTAATTTCTCAACATAGTCAAAATCACCTTGCAGTAAGAAATTTTCCAGAGTGCTGGATACCTTACCCTGTCACCCTTCATCCCAGGAAGTCCAGGGGGTCCGGGCAAGCCAGGGAGGCCAGGGCTGCCATGAGGTCCCTGGAAAACACACCAAGTCCCCAGAGTCACTCTCTGCAATACCGGAAGCTCACAGCAGACTTGGCCTTGGCGGCCTCTGCATGTTGACTCGCGGCTAGGATAAACGTGCGATAGTTGGTTTAACTCGGCTTTTCTGGTGGGCCTCTCTCCCAGTCCCCTCTGGAAGTCTGCTCCCCTCCAGCCTTAGATCCCCTTTGCGGTCCTTCCCAACATCGGGCTCTTTCAGCCAAGCCTCCCCGGGGTGCTACAGTGTCTCTTGCTGTGTAAGCAACTACTGTGCAAGAAGTAAACGGTAGCATTCACTCACAACCCTTTTCAGTTCCAAGAACGACCAGAGGCCAAATGTAGCACTTCATGTCTCTCTCAGTTTTAAAATGTATACTACAAACCACACTGATTAAAACATGCTCCAAGGGTATCCTAACTCCACATTTATATTTTCACACATTCACAGAACAACAGAAACCAAATACAACTGATTTAATGAACTTTTGCAAATTGTTTTTCTCTCCTTGCTTAGTTTTAAAACTGTATTCTGTTTTATAGAAAGCAAATAAACGTCTGGATATTGGAAACATTACTTACCAGTTTACCTGGTATGCCTGGGGACCCTACTGGTCCTATTTCTCCTCTACGGCCCTGTAAAAACAGAAATGTCATTGTCAACTAGATATTTGGCCAAAATTAAACAGTTAATTCCTATGTAAGTACAATACAACCCAAGTAGGTTTTTATTTAAATATAAATGTCACCAAAATATTCTACCCTTCCTTCAACTGAAGGCACAGGACTCAGTGATGACGAACCTTTTAGAGACTGAGTACCAGACTGCAATCCAAATCCTTCTTACTCATTGCAAAGTGCCAACACTGCAATTAAACCTGAGAACTGAGGTTTTAGTTTAGAAAAAACAACTTTAACATTAACATGTTTTGTCTTAAAAGAAAAACACACTAACATGCGTGCCATGGGTTTGCCACCACCGACATAGGTCATCATATATAATCCTGTGTTCATCTTTCACAGAATATTCCAATGCTGTTTGCTAGGATTACAAACTGTTGGTAATATCTGATTCATACATAAAACAGCAATTAGTAACTTTCAGTGTCTAACACACAGTCTAATTTATATCATGGTTATTTGGGAACATGGTTTTAGATATGTGCTCTTGAGGTTATTAATTACATATTAATTTAAAATTATGCACAGTGTCTAAAACATAGAGCAAATTTTCAGGTCTACAGAACATTGTCAAGCAACATCTGGTAAATTATGTTTTATCTTGAAAGAGTGAAAAAAGAAAAACAAGACGGAGATGTTTGTCTTTAAATTACTACTACGAATTCAAAAGGCACAGATGGTAGAAATGTATAAAGTTTCTGAGATACAAATTTCTTTGTTTTACTCATTCTCGTTCGAAATATGTCTTAAAAGATTAAATAGACTTTGAAAAGTACGATTCATAATGAAGTTACACTAAAAGCAACACTCATTTATTCTGCAGGCCAATTTCAAATGTTTATCTGAAATCTAAGTTTTTGAATTTTTATTTGAAACTCTAAACTTCTAAAAACTTTTGAGAAAAGTAGACAGAAGGACTCTTCAATTTCTTTCCTTCATATGTTTTATGCAATCTAATAAAAGCTTGTTTTATTTCTAACACGAGCTCAACTAAGCTGAGGATACTGAATAAACAATCACATTTTCTGAAAGATGTATATAAAAATGAAAGAAGTCCTTTGAGTTACTTTTTCTTTAAAATGACATGGCAGTTTCATGTTAACGCTTAATGTTTCTAAACGCTTCTGGGAGGATTATTTTGTTCCAACCCTTATGCTATCCATTCGTCTTTAAGTTGAATAATACATCAAGACCCATAAACCTTCTGGATTTTCAGTTTCCCTAAGGGATTAAGAAATGTGTGCCACAGTTGATAATAGCTCAGTTTTGGAGACAGCCCAAGTGCCCATTAACTGAGGAATGGACAAAGATGACGTGGGTTTTTTTTAGACAATAGAGTGCTACTCTGCCATAAAGAATGATAAGTTTGAGATATTTCTAGGTAAATGGATGTATTTTGAGACCACACTCCTAAGTGAAATAAATTGGACAAACATGTTTAAATACCACATTGTTTCTCTGGTGTGAGAAACTTAAAATGTAAATAAGGACTAAAATGTATTATATTGGGAAAGGGAAGAAATTGTTCAAATGGGAGGGAGGAGGGGGAAGGAATGGACAGATAAGAAGAAAAGAAGGAAAAAATGGAAACAAAGCTTTTGTAAATAAGAAGAGGAGGAGGGGTTGAAAGGAGGCAAGGGGAAGGGGAAAAAAAGAAACAGCAAGATATACCATATATAGGTACAAATTTCCTCTGAGGAATGTTATCATTACGTATGCCTAAAATGTACCATTAAAATAAAAATTTTTTAAAAAGAAATGTATGCCAAATTACAACAGTCTCTAACCATGAGCTATAATTTCATGGTAGTCATTTCATGTGGCTTGTAGGTGATATAAAATAAATGTTTCAACATGTAGTGAACAACTCGTTTGATATATTGGTTTGGGTGACATGCCATGCTGGTCCTTCAGTCTCCTAAGCAGCGTGAAAGCCAGAGGCAGTGTCCTGAAGGACACCAATCCTACGGAAACTAGCTGCCCCAATCAATTCTTCTGTCCCTCTCTAAAGAGAGAGATTGGGTTCTACCCCTTGATTTGGCTTAGAACTTCAAAGTTTAAGACAGATTTTCTGCAGTACATCTGCTCTCTTGGCATTTACAAATAATTTCTCAACTGCATCATGATTGGGATCCTAAATGCCACTAAGCAACATGAATTTAATTCTCAAATAGTCATTAGTGGGGAAAAAAAAGTAATAAAACAGAAGGGGAAAGTTTAGCTCTTGACAAAACCTTAAGTATCACTTCTAAATAAATGAATCATTATGTTATCTTATCCAAAATAAAGATGATTGGTGTGCTTCTTTTCCACAAATAAACCAAGGTCTAAATTGAAATATGGGATTGTATAAACTGTGATTTATTTTTGGTGGGATTAATCATCTTCCCAGTCGAAGTCAAAGATACCCTCTGATGGAAGCTCATTTTCTCTGCCTTTCCTAAGTCTTACTTCTTCAGTGCTTTCCAGGGCCTGACCGCCTTTGGAACAATGGCTCAGCTGTGTACCCCGAGGGCTGACACTGTAGGACAGGAAGAAGGGCCTGTGACTGTGGGCATGTACTTCTTTGTGACTGCACGCAGTGTGTGGCTCTTTGTTCTTGTTTTGCTTCCATCTTATACATCCTCAGCCATTCTTAAAGTGGATATTTCTAGAGAAATCACCTCACTGTGAAAATGGTAATGTTACTTTCACAACAGGGACCAAACAGTTATGAACAAAATGTGAAGGCAAAATATGCTGATAACCATTCTCTCAATATCTGCGTACTACAAAAATACCCATGCTCCTCTTAATTCGGGAACTCCACGTAAGAAGCTAAAATGAAGATGCTACAAGTGGTCAAGGTATACATAAGAATCTCTCGAAACATAGATTTAACCAAACACAGAGAGTCATTCACCATGGCCCTGGCAACCACCGGCGTGCTAAATAAACGATAACCCTCTTAGACCACGACAGCTGTGGTGATGCCTGTGCCTTGTATGGGCAAAGGAGGCTGCCCTTCCCAGCAGCTGGGGTTTACAAACCTCAGGGCAATACAGGTTCTGATTTGTAACAAGGAAATCACAAGGAACCAGCACTAAGGCAAAAGTTCTACCGATAAAAATAAGAGGTCGATTCCACCAAAAGAAATAAGAGGCCAACCTACCAACAAAAGGTTCCTTGTTCCTCTTGGAGGCTCTGTGTTTCCAACCACACATCTCTGCCGAGCTCAGACTCATCTGTCAGTTCATCCCTCTTTAAGAAGCCAGACCCTCTCTTCCAACTCTGGCTGTGCCCAACTGCTCTGAGTTCTGTGTTTTTGTTTTGTGGTGCTGGGGATTGAACCCACAGCTTTGAGCACCCTAGGTGAGTACTCTATACCTCTAGCCTCTTCTTAGGTTTTGAGACAAGGTCTCACTAAACTGCACTGCATCGCTCACTAAACTGCCTTGAACTTGCAGCCTGCCTCAGCCCCCGGAGTCCCTGAAATCACATGCGTATGCCACAGCACCCAGCTCTGATTTCTTTAAACACATACTTCACCGGTGTCTTCCACTGTGCTGTCTGCCCGTTCTCCATTTTACTCAGTTCTCTCTGTCCCTAATTCTAATTCTGTAAGTCTGGAGTAAGACTCAGGAATCTGTTTGGTTTATGTTTTGCTTATTTTTACCAGCTTTATTTAGATATTTGAAAAAAAAATGCTTAACACAAAACTTCCCTAAATACTAAATTTTAAAAATGCTAAATGTACCCTCAGAATTTGGCAAGCAAACCTCAACTAAAAACCAAGCTGCAGAGTTATGCCTGGAGCCACTGAGGCAGGAGAAGATGAAAACATGGGCACAAAGTCCAAGCGCCAGGTTTCAAGCTGGCTTTGCCACACATCAGCTGGTCACTCGCCTAAGTGGCTTAGCCTCTCTGTGCATATTTCCTTCTAAGTAAAATGGGAACCAAGGCAGTGCCTACCTTATGGGACTTTTACACAGATTAAATAAAATACATCAACCACTTAGAAGAATGTCTGACTCACAGTAAGCACTCTAGAAAGGTTAGTATAATTGTTAACCAAGTAATTACTAAAGAAGTCACTCCAAATTATGTTTTTCAACTGCAGGTTTAATTAAATGTTCTTCACCTTTCAAATTCCCCGAGACCCCCTAAACACCCAAGTTGCTCGGAAAGATTAAGTCTCTAGCCCTCATGTCTCCAGTTTCTGTCAATACCACTGATCACCCGACACTTTCTTCACAAGCAAATACTGGGGGCTACTTTGTAAAAACTCTTTTTCATAAATATGGACAGACCAATAATTCAAATAGAAGCCTCCCCTTTCAAAATGGAACTATGAACCCTTTTAAAGATCACAGAAAACTTTATTATACTTATGTTTGCTAGAATCATTTGCCAAAATAAGGGATTTTATTTTATCATCTTCTAGCTTCTAATGACTGTTACATTTGCCAAATTTACCCCAAATTCTACCTAGCTAAAGAGTGAATGCTGTCTTTATTACCTTGCCAGTTTTAGAAATGAGAATTATAAATCACTTTACTAAGCATAGTTTACACACTAAGTGTGTTTCTCTGGCCAAAAGAATGTTGATTAACCCAGGAGATCAATTACAATTCTATAGACCAGTGATTTTCCGAAACTATTTTCATATTAACATAGGAACTCATATTAGTTTCACTACTATGATAACTTTTAGGTTTGATACAAAGACTTTTTTAATGATTCAGTTTTATTATATAGTTTATATTTCTCTGTAATATAGGTTTAAATGTTCCTTCACACAGAGGCAGAAAAAAATCCATCTGAATTGTGACCATTGCACATTTGCTCTACAAATCATTACAAGGCCCTGGGGAGATGGAGGACATCAGCACACCTCATGGGGTCCTCTGTGCTCAGTGCTGATGTATCGGGTGAGGATGAGGGACTCCAAGAGATTTCCAGTAAGTTGAAGGCAGGCCAACATAGTTCTCACCCCAATAAAACCATGAGAACAGGGCAAAAGTGCAGGCAAGTTCTGAGATGCCTGGAGGATGGAAATGGACCCACAGCCACTAGAAGGTAGGATCAAATCAGATCCTACTACTTTCCTGCTCTGACCCAAAAGCCACCCAAACCAAGTACACATTAAGAGAAGTATGCTGGAGAAAGACATGGTAGAAATGGGTGCATCTATGAAATCACTGAAGGGGCCAGAATATAAAACTAATATTTCTTGCAGCAATACTAGCAAATGTTGATGGAAACATCATTTAATTTCAAAAACATACTTCTGGGACATATTGGAAATATGTTCTTATTCTTTCTACTCAGCATGACTTGAGATTTGCAGGAAAAGCTTATCGGACTTGTGAGACATAGTTGGAAATGTGTGAACTTATCTACAAAACCGAATTTAATGATATAAAATGAAAAAACAAACGTAGCCTTCGGTAAGTAGATTTAGCGTTAAAACATTGCTGCAGAACTATAATATTTACAACAACATAACATTCTTCTGAAAAATTTATAACAGGTGAGAAGTCAGTTATAAACAATGAGAGCAGCATAGGATTTATTATGCCTCCAACTCAATTCACTTCAAGAAAGATTTATTGAGAATTACCTTACGCCAGGCCCTGAGTAAAGAGATGCGGGGTACCCAAAGGTTAATCAGATATGTCCTTGTCTTCCTGCCATCACCCCAGCAAGGGGTACAGAGGGGTCAAGTGTTACAGAGCTCTGAATAAGAAGAGACCAGCTCTACCTGGGCCGTAGGGTATTATTTGAGGACATTTCCGTCATAGAATTAACATTTATATTGTATGTAAGAAGGCACAGAAATGGAGGAAAAGCCATCAAAACGCAGACTCTGACATAAAGGAAAACAGCCAGTCTGAGACGCATAGAGAATATTTAGAAATGTATGCAGCATCCAGCCTGACCTGAAGGCAAGCTTGGAGCCAGGCAGAAATAAGAAATTAAACCAGGAGATTAATAGACAGTTTAAGATTTTAGGCCTTCTCTATGGCTGCTGGAAATCCATCAGAGATTTTTAAATGAGGATGAAAAGTGATGATAGAACCTGTGGTTTGTGAACACCAATATGTGCTGTGTGCAGTCTGAGGTGCTCCCATTCTCCAGGGCCTTTGGAGCTGTGTTTGTTACTTTTGTGTCACAAAGAGCATGCAGACATTCCTGGGGTTCTAGGGTGGACGCTGTGGATGTGAGACACCCTGCCATGTGCGAGAATCTTGAACAAAGAAGCAGCCCAGCCTAAATGTCAACAGCTTCCTGTTGGAAAATGTTACAGAGGACGGAAATACCGGAGTTGGAAAAGCAAATCAGGAGACGACTGTAGTAATCCAAGGAGTCGGCATCGACCTGAGTTGGGTTGGTAGAAAAGAAAGTGAAAAACCAGAGACAAATATAAGAGATCTTGAAAAGAAGACAGAATCAACAGTCCTACTAGAGATAGGAAGTGTGATGAAGAAAGACTGCCAAGGCTGTGAGCTGTAGTGATGGAAACAGCAGGCAGAATTTGAAGTCTTATGGAAGTGTGAAAATCAAAATCTGAAATTCAGGCCCCCAACCCTACATCAGCACACATTCCTCTGCTCCAGCTCACACAGGAGAACTAACTCTCCCCATCACCTGGTGTTCCGCTTCATCTAGTTCGCTGCCTCGCGCATCCCTCGGCACAGGCATTCTCTGCTCTGTGTCACTGTGTGTACAGTGCGTGGTCCTACATGCAGCAGGTGCTCAACATTCCTTCAACTACATACAGCTTCTGCTCAATGAAATGAATAGGAGATGTAATAGCAAACACTCTCCAAGTTCTAACACCCCCACACTGCTAAATCAGCCTGGACCAGTCACAGAGCATCTTCATTGTGTAAGAAATCTGACTATAGGGGCTGGGGATTTAGCTCAGTGGTTAGAGTGCCTGCCCTGCAAGCACAAGGCCCCAAGTTCGATCCTCAGCAACAACAACAACAAAAAAAGAAATTTTACTATAACCTCAGTGCCTTGACAGTTAATGTACAGAATTTTAACTAGAAGCGTACAGGGTTCAAGTATAAAACAGGAAAGTAGTAAGCAATGAACAAGTGAACAAGGAGAACAATTAGGACTAGGAGCTGGTTTCTTTAGTTGCAGAGAAATTTCAGGAGGTCAGTTGACAAACATCTACAAGAAGGAGAAAAACTCCACTCTGATACCACAAGACAGCTACAAACATCCACTCTTCTCAAGTATAAAAATTTTCACTCAGTGTGCTCAAGATATGCTTTGAAAGAAGGAATAATAATATGTGGAAATGTTTCTGTGTTCTCATTTGGAGTTGTTTTGTCATCTAGCAGACTGAAAATAAGAACTGAAATTGAAGGCCAGAAAGAATTTTTAAAGTCAAATTTAAGTGCATAATGATTAATTTTCTAATCAGTTTCTAAGGATTAAATTATACTTGTGATAAAAGATATATTGCTGTATCTGCTGTAAAATAGACAAGTTTACACACTCACAGAGTATGTCTGACAGTTTCTCAAAACATTAAATATAGTCACTGTATGGCAAAGCAATTCCACATCTAGTTATTTACTCAAGAGAATGTAAAACATATATCTATCCAAAACTTGTGCACAATGTTCATAGCAGCATTATTCCTAAAGGCCGAAAAACGGAAGCAATTCAAATGTCTATCACCAGGCGAATGGATCGATAAGATGTGGTACACCTGCAGTATTAATCCACATAATTAAATATTATTTAGCAGTATAAAGAAATCAAGTACTTATACAAGCAACAGCACAGATGAATGTTCAAGCATTGTGCTAAGTGAAAAAAGATCATCATTTTTAACAGCCACATAGTATACTGAAACAGAGAGTGGATTTGTGATTGTGCAGACCTGAAGGGACTGGGGAGAAATGCTGAAGGACTGTGTGTGGAGGCAGGATTCTCTTTGGAGCAAAGAAAATGTTCTAACATTGATTGCGGTGAGAATTGCACGATTTGGTGCAATAGATCATACAGATCAAACGGGTGAATCACACAATATGTGAATTATATCTTAATTAAAGTTGGGTATTTTAATCACACTAAAATATTTCCTGCAACATGGGTTGAGAGCAGAAGAGGTTATCATGCTTCTTCTAATCACCTCTTCTCTGTGTCTGTTTGCTAAAAAGAAGATATGTTGCTGCTAAAGAGCGTTGCTGTTTTGCTTTCATTTGAGCTAGTACATCCCAGACGTCAGAGGGCGAGTGAAGGGAGGCCTGCCCTACAGCCCCCCTGGGAAGGCACCAGAGGAAAGGGGTACTCACAGGAAGCCCCCGGGGTCCTCGGGGGCCCACCTCTCCTGGAGGCCCTTGCTGGCCCTGTTAAGGAGAAAGGCAGAGAAACAGTTAACATCCCCTCACAGAAACAGGCCATGATTGGTGAAAGGTAAAGTGGGCTTACCGGTTTGCCTGAATTTCCCAACTGACCAGGCTTCCCAGGGGCTCCCGTGTTACCCTGAAAGTAAGCAACATTTAGAGTAACTCAGAATAAGTGAACACAATCACCAGCCTGCCTCACCAAGACCAGGTATCGCTTATACTTAAACAGACTTACTCTCCTGATTTTGCATTAACAATTTGGGAGAATGAATACATCGAAGTCCTTTGGATTCAAGATACTCTCTTTTAGTCCCAGAAGTATATGAAGGTCAAATATCAAAAAAGGAAGTTCTTCAGCTTTCATTTAAAGGAATTCCCTTCAACTGGAGGGTTTTCTTTTCTTCATGATGTTAATTATATGTCTTTCCTTTACCACTTCCACCTTCAGTACGCCTCTTTGAGCCCTCATAACTCATATTGGCAGTATTAAATTTTTAAGGATCAGGTGGCCATGAGGAAACAAGGGGACATGCTGTTGAGAAACCCTGCTGGCAAACTGCAAGGAAAGCACATGCCAGAGATGCCACCTCCATCCCCAGCGTCTCACCATCAGCCTGCTGGGGGCCACCTCTGCTCAAAACGCAGTGGACCACTACGATGGGAGGGCTGCACCCAAGTGGCCCAGTAGTGACCACTTGCTACATTGCTCACAGTTCATCTCTGATACTCTAAAACAAAGCTGTATTTCACTCCTTTTACGTATATATTTCACCTACTATTTTTAAACGCTTGGGCTTTGGTTCTGTATAGAATATAAGCACCAGTTGATTTGTATGTGAACAAAATGCTAAATCACGCAACTAGTTTAGGCTCAATTATCTTAGTAAATAACCACTGACATAAGTTCTGTGGCTTAGTAACGTCTTCCTTATTTTAGGTAGTAAGGAACAATAAAACTTTCTCTATTTCATACTGGCAAAGGATGACATTTTCATGAAGAAAGTCTCATCAGCAATTTTCTGCAGCTGGGAAAAAGATCAGCATTCAAAGCTGTAAAGCTGTTACATTTTGATTTCTCCCTGGGGTTAAATATAAAATAAAGAGCAGGCTGGGAATATTAAAAATCATAAAGAAAATATATTAATAAAAGAATATAGAAAAATATTAATTTAAAAGGTTAGTCTTTCACCTTTTCACCAGAAACACCCTTTGCACCAGGAATTCCAGGTACACCCTGAAAGAATACAAAGGGAATTTAGATTTAATCACATCATCTGAGAAGGCCACAAGATGCCAAGCTGACTCACACTGACAACCACGAAGAGTTAGTGGGCAGGAGGGTCTTCTGATTGTCAAACTCTGGACTATCAGTAATAGAATTACCCACAGTGGACAGCCATTCTTAGACTGCATCTGGCTTGTTAAGATGAACACCCTCCAAGCAAACCCTAAACTAAGGTTATTTTCCAAGGATAAACTTCCAAACTAGACTTCAGTACCATTTTCAGATCAGTCAGAGATCTTATAGGCAGGACAGATGCTATGAGGATATAACACGGTTTCCTGTACAGAATAATGAAATTACAGCCCATCAAAAATGCTGGAATTTGCAGCAGTTAAAGAGAGTGGCAGAATGATGCTAGGTTTTGGATGTGGTGCTACTGGGAGTCCTAATTGTCTGATTATTTATGAAAAGGGAGACACAACAGAGTGGGTCCAGTCTTTGATATCACCTGGAATCTTTTATTAACTCAAAATGTTTTCTTTCAAAGAACCAAGAATACATATGGTACAATCCACACGAATTTTCAGCTACATTGACGTAGGAAAACACTACTTTGGATGCTTTAAAATAATCCCGCACATAATCCAAAAAATGGTAACTTGTATGTACATTATTCCCCAAGAACACTCTCAACCCTCTTGTAGCACACCCCTGCCAACAAGAGTTCCAGGGGTGGTTAAAAGGAGGACTATAGAACACTGGCCCACCGACTAGGGTTAGTAAAGCAATATAAGGAAGACAGTAAAATACAAAGAGAAGACAGATCCAAAACATAGGTATGATAAATTACGAGTTACTCAGAGAAAAAGCACAAAAATGTAAAGCCCAAAAAATGTAAAAGTAAAGCATTATATTGTCCCTGGAACTTATCGATTTATCTAACATGTCTCTACCCACAAACACATATCTTCAAAACATGTGTATAAACCAATAAACATTTTAAAGAATCCATTACTTACTGGTAATCCCTGTAACCCTGCATCACCAGGAGGCCCATGTTTCCCTGGCTCACCCTGAAAATAAAAAGGTTTCAGCACATCATTGAACTTGTATGAACTGCTGCATTTCTTTTAAGAAAGGTAAAAACACAGGCCTTCTAAGTAAAAGGGTTTTCCCAGCAGCCGACCTTTTACGTGCACTTTTAAAATGTGACATAATTTGGAACAGGGAGTGGGTTAGGACATAGGACATAAATTCAATCAAAACACACAATTGCCCTCAGCCTACTTTCATCCATGGGGCAATTTTGCTGAGCTCCTAAAAGCAAGCAAATAAACATGCTATTCTGAGAATTTTGAATTTGACACTTGATTAAAAATTTAAAGGAGAAAGTCGAAGCTGGCCAAGTAAGTCTCCTGGTCACGTTGTCATGGAAATGCTGTGTTCTTTTGACCAGGGCAGATGCAGGCCCGCTCACTCTTGGACTAAGCCATACGGCTACCTTTGTTCCAGGCATTCCAGGTATCCCATCTCGGCCGTCCACTCCGGGCAAGCCCTAGACACACACAAAGAAACACATTGTCTCTTAGAGATATTCACATTCTTCTTCCTTGCACTCTTTTCTAAAGTTGTATTACAAGTCAGTAATCACTTTAAAAAATGTGCTTGGTACAAACAGCTCAGGACCTACCACGTCTCCTTTGGGCCCAGGGACTCCCGGAATCCCTCTGGGACCTTGAGGGCCCTATAGTACAGAAGAGGAAGAATAAAGAACATGTCAAGCAAATAAGCAAAATCAGTGAAAAGCAGGATGTTGGTAGTGATTAAGAAGAAACTGAATTTACTTTGTCTCCTTTGGGACCTGTTTCTCCTGGAGGTCCTCGCTGTCCTTGGTCACCCTGTACACAAATCAAATGTTAATATAAGCAAAAGTTACTTATAGATAGACTTTTAAAAAATTAGAACTCATCATCCACATTACTTAACTATTGCTCTTTCACCACAATGGTTTTGATCTATCATGGGTGCCTAGCTCAAGAAATACTTCCATAAAAATTATACAGCCTTAAAAATTGATACTGATATAAGGAAAATTGAGACTTGAGTGTCTTTTGTTTTTATTTTAAATGCATAATGCTTTCTATACTATTTGGGCCACCCAGGGACTCCCAGAATCCCTCTAGGTCCTTGAGGGCCCTATAGTACAGAAGAGGAAGAATAAAGAACATGTCAAGCAAATAAGCAAGATCAGTGAAAATTAAGCGAAATCACACAAATTAAGTCTCACACGGAAGGTGACAACATCGGTCACTTCATCAGTGTTATGGTTTATATCTAGATGGCCCCCTAAAGCCTCCAGGATCATAGAGGGACCTTTGGAAGCGAATGGGTTATGGGGGCTTATGGCTGACTTGCTGTTAGGAGGTGGAGCCTGGCTGGAAGAGGTGGGTCACTGTGGGCATGACCCCAAAGATCTATCTCCCTTCCCAGCTCCTCCCTTGTCTATGTCTATTTACTGGATACTATGGCATGAGCAGCTCTCCGTTCACTGTGCCCCTCTGCCATGCTGCCCTGCCTGGGAGCCAGCCAACCATGGACTGTGACCGCGAGCCAAAATAAACCTCTCCTGCTTTAAATTGTAGCTGTCAGGGATTGTGTCTCAGAAGCAGCAATGAAGAAAATAATTGAGACAATCTACTTGTAAGCTAGTTTCACTGACTGTTATGCCAATATTTTGTTGCCAATATTTTCTCCCATGTTATTTAATTCTCTATTTAATAATAATGATTTCTGTCAAATTAGCCAACTAATATTGATATGGTATAAGTGGTAAGAGATGAGAGGATGTATGCTCCTAAAATAAAGTTTTTTTTTAATTGCTTAATCCTTCTATAACCTTGAATGCCTCCCTACCGCTACTAGAGCAGTTGAAATTGCTCAGAATGGCATCAGACATTCTCCACACTGCTGTTCTACCTTACCCAGTCAATCTCATCTTCTCAGCACAAACTTCCCCCACAGGCAGTGCCAGGCTCTCTGGGGCACACTTAGCTCATGGCCACCCGCGGTGCCCTCCATCCAGAATGGCTTTCCAGACCAACCTTTCCCTGAAGTCCTCTTGCATGGGTGACCTCTGTCACATGGTCCAGCACTCAGTCTTGTTGCTCAGCCTGAGTTACATTCTGTCTCTTCTACTGGACCATAAGCCCTTGATAGTCAGAAATTCTATCTTACTTTTATCTTTCTTACTTTTTATTGCTATAGGTGATTACTAATGGGTGGCTTTTTTCTGCTTGCCTCCAAAAAAGACTTGAGGCAGCCTACAGTGACACCTATACATAAAGTAATCAAAATATAAAATAATGAGGTCAGAATCCATAGAAGAGGAAAAAGCTAGAACTACCCAGGAGCCAGCATGAATCTAAGCATGAATCATGCTTAGTTAACATGAATCTAAGCATTTTGACAATCAAAGTGAAAGGAAAACACAGCAAACATAAACACTTAACAATACAACTTATCCAATTAGAAAAAAATTCAAATCAGGGAAACATTTCTCTGTGCCCAAGAAAAAGATAATGGACTTAATTATAATTTTTTAAATAAACACAAAAGTACTGTTCACTTTTCCATGTTAATTATCCATATGTATAAGCTACTTGTACATACTGAGATATATACAGCAAAAAATCTATTATTGCTAAAATACGTGCATGTGCACATGTGTGCGTGTGCGCGCGCGCATGTGTATGTGTATAGCTGGATTTTATAAAAGGAAAAGCACTTACAGGTGCACCAGGGAGACCTTGAGGCCCAGGTTCTCCATCTAAGCCCCGAGCACCCTGCAAAAATACAAGACAAAGAAAGAAACTTGAGATCAGTCATATATGTTAGAGGGCCTATCTATACTATATTTCTAAAAAATACAACAGCCAGACAAAAAGGTCTTGGGTTTGTAACACATACCATATTTGTCAGTAAATTCAGAGGAGAATTTAATCAGACACTTCAGGTATGAAAAACCCATCACACCAACAATATTTACGCAACATCTTTGATACTACCCAAATAGTTTATATTAACACTGCACCCATATACTAAAACAGTGGTGCTTACTAAAAACACCAGTACTCATACAGAGAACCTGACAAATTCACTGAAGGAGGCTTGGCAGTCACCCTCTGAGGTTCTCAGAATTCCTGTGGGACTCATTAACAGGGAAGGCCACAGAGTCACCCTACAGCAACAGTGGACTCCTAAATGCCACAGCTGTGAAGGGACTTCTGGGATGCTAGATCTCTCTCCAGGATCTAGGGTAGAAAGTCTATCCCTTTGGTTCAGTAGAATGAACTGCTGGAAGGACCTGGGCATCCTGAGCATTCTGATTGGCATCCTGTCCCATTCGGCCTATGAGAGGGTCAGTTAATGTACAGTGACCTCTATTCTAGACAATAGACCCACACTACCAAGTGATGGCATGAAAACTACCCAGAGCTTTGTAAGCCTAATTATCTGGAAATGGTCTCTGACTGAGCCCAGTCAGAGCCCTCCTCCATATGGTAAATATCACTTCCTTATTTTCATTTTAAGAATCAAAATGTAATGTTTAAAACAAAATACAGTGTTTCGGTGCTCTTTACATACGTTCCCTGACAGAAATACAACTCCCGTCTTTAAATCTTGTTCTTATCTACAAAGTGAAGAACAAATCATAAGGCCAAAAGAAATGAATAGAGGGTCTCCTAATGAGCTGAGTTGAGAAGAGTACATGATGAAACAGATAGCAGTTAAAGAGTATTAGATAGATGTCAAGTGAAGAAAGTCAGGCAGGCAGCATCTGCAGTAGGAATTAAAAATCAGGAAATCTTTGATAGAAGGTTCAGATGTAGGTAGAATCAAAGGAAAAAGAAAAAAAACAGAAGCAGAGGGACCATGGAGCCTTGAAGCTTTTTGATCCATAAAAACTGGAACAGAGGCATTCTACATTCACCAGGGAAGAAAGAATTTGGAAGACCCAA
Source organism: Hystrix cristata (assembly GCA_004026905.1). NCBI lineage: Eukaryota > Metazoa > Chordata > Mammalia > Rodentia > Hystricidae > Hystrix > Hystrix cristata. The sequence continues at coordinate 58,910 of PVJO010009830.1, forward strand.
AAAGACGATGAATTCTTCATTCACCTTGCATCACAGGAGCAGAACTCAGGCTCTGCTTTATACAGATCACTTTAACATGTCTGCTTCTTGCCTGCCGCCTGTCTGTCTGTCTCTGTCTCTGTCTCTGTCTGTCTCTGTCTCTCTCCCTCTCTCTTATTGCTGTTCGGCCCGAGCTCAAACCCAAACTCCTGTTACTAGGTAACCACTTCATCATGGCTGAGTTCACAAGAATAGCTTTTTTTCTTAAAAGCAATTTGACAGAAATCAAGAGAAATGAGAATTGTTGAAAAATAGCAAATAGAAAAATACCTCAAGTAAAGAGCATGTCAAGAACAGTAATTGGTTTCAAAATGAAGGGGTCACATATTTTAGGGAATGATTTAAATCCAGAAAAAGTGAAGGCCTAGCTATCAGCACCATCAAAATAAGTGGGCTTTATCATTTAATAAAACAGGAGATGCAGAATGTTACTTCAGATAGCATAAATGTAGAAATATACAAGACTAATGTGTTGTTTTAAATGCAGTATTTTTAGGAAAGAAATACTCAAAAGGAAATAGAAGAAGGAGGCAGGCAGAAAGAAACTATCTAGAAGAGACAGAGAAGCTGAAGAAAAAATAAAATTAAAAAAAAGGTAAACAGGCCAGACCCTCACTTCACAAAAATGTGCATCTCTTTCATGTAAGAGAGGCTTAATTTCATGGATGAAGCATTAATAATGTGTGACTTGTGGTTATTTGCTAATAAAAGGCTGTGTGTTGCTATATGAGACTGACATAAATTCGCCTTCATGACTCTGAGGAGAAAGGGGCAGGTCAGAAGGAGTGCGGGCTACAAACTGGCTTTCCCAACATTTACTTACTAAGACGTGGTAACTGTTTTCTGACACACCCCAAGGACAACATTTCTGAGGGCCTGGTAAACATACAGGTTTCCACTGTTCTTCCTGTCACGGTCACTCAGTCAACTCCTCCCCCCTTCACCAGCAGCACCTTGCGGTGTGGGCCGGGCAGCCTTCTGACACCACCTTCCTGGGGCCCCTGGTTCCTCTTCTTCCTCTGCAGATCCCCCTAGCAGCCTGCAGAATTCCTTGCCACTGAAGTGCTAGGAAAATCTGGCTTCTGCAGCTGGCTGAAGCAGGCTGGGCTACTCTGGTCCACGTGTATAAACCCAGTTTTAAACAGGGTCCACTGACCCGTGAGCCCAGGATGCCAGAGCGTCCCGGGAGACATCCCAGGTTTTCCCCCCTCTCCTGCCACCCCATCTCCGCCTTGCTTGGTCAGAATCACTACAGGCCATCACCGTTCTCTGTGCAAACTGCTGATAATGTTCAACAGATAAAACAGTCCACTTAAATTCCCAAGATAACTTAAAACATACAGAGCATGATCCTCTGTAACCCTGGGTTCCAATTCGTGTATCCAATCAACTGTGGATCACAAATATGTGGAGAATAATTGCTTCTACACTGAACATGTAAAGGCATTTTTCTCTTGTAACGATCCCCTAAATGATACAGTGTAACAACTATTCACAGAGTACTGGCTTTGTAGGAGGGATCATAAGTAAAGACAATTTAAGGGATACAGGATACTTGCAGGTTATATGCAAATACTACTCCATATTATTACATACGGGACTTGAGCACCTGCAGATTTTCGTACCCTGGATGGGGGCAGGGTTCTGTGCCCAACTCCCATGCATGCCAGAGGTGACAGCCTGACAGGTATCGTGTACACTGCTCAATTATGTCACCCACGCTTACAACAGAACGTGAGAACCTAACCACATGGCTTCAGAGCATCAAATAAGAAGTGATGCTGCCTAAGAAGTGATTTTTTTTTTTTTTTTACCAAGAACATGTATTGGTACATTGTATAATGATCATAATCAACGTGGTTATTTTGTACCTGTACATGATACATCTTGGTTCCCCCCCCCTTTCCCCCCAGAAATGATTTTTAAATGGCCATATTTTAAAGTATTTAATACATTTTGATATTATATTACCACCATCACCAGCTTACTTTTTCTCCTTTGTCTCCAACTATGCCAGTGATGCCTCTCAAACCTTGAGCTCCCTGGAAATATAAAAAGGAAAATTGAATTATTGTAGCTAGAGCAAGCATTTTTTAAAGTCTTGTCCCAGAAGCTGGTTCAGAAGAAGGATGTTATCATAACCAAAAGTAATACTAGGAAACAGTGAAATCAGACAAACTGAAAATAGACAAACTTCTCTTATTCAGAAGGAAAATACCAAGAAGAATTCTGATGCTAAAAACTCTACTAAAATTCTGAGGATGTATACAAACATCTGATATTTGAGTTGGCACAGTTATTGATGACCAAAAAGTAAACATCATTAGCATAAGAGGAATTCTGATAATGCATTTAACTTATCTTTTAACTCACGTACAGAACTTCCACTGCCATTTCTTCATAGTTTGTAACTTAGTCACATGGAATATTATTTTATTTTATTTTATTTTTTATTTTAAACCAAGAACATGTATTGGTACATTCTACATATAATGGTCACATTCATTACATTTATTCTGTACCTATACATGATGCATCTTGGTTTGGAATATAATTTTAAACCTCGAGTAATTTTTCCCCACCAGCATATACCATTAAAAGCAGTGTGGGGTTGGGGATTTAGTTCAAGTGGTAGAGTGCTTGCCTAGCAAGCACAAGGCTCTGAGTTCGAACCCCAGCAAACCCCCCCCCCAAAAAAAAGCAGTGGGTTCCAAGCAACCCACAAAAACCTGTGACCTAGAAATGGAGCCGGAGTCTCTGTCAATCACATATTGTCACTCTTCATTCGTATTCCCTTTCTATGATAAAAGACATTCTGGATTTCATTTTGGGGCAGGAAGAACTTATCTCACCTCATCTCAGGCACAGGAGAGAACCATCCTAAAACTGTGGGTGTAGTGTGATTTGTAGAATCTTCTTCAATTCTGAAATGTTGCATTCTAGACTGAGTCTACGAAGGAGGACTCCAGAAACAGACTTTGTCTGTGAAGGGTAAGCACGGGTGCTCCCCTGGGTTCTAGACATCTTGCTAACTGTCCACACAGGCTTTACATAAATTAGCTCTAGGCCAGTCATTTTCCTCATGTTCTCACTGGGAGAGAATGGCACAAGTCCATGACCAACTCTTCATCCAGGTGAGTCACAGATTCTGTGTATATCATTCAGGGATGGACTGGAATTCCACTGTGCAGGATGATTCAGCTCAGGATATCCACTTAGGATTTCCAGAGAAATGTGGCAACATCAAGTTAAAGTGCTCTTTCTTGTACAGATTATTTACCAACTCTGAAGGTAATTTGACACAAAGAATTCAAAAAGTACTTGGGTCAATAGCAGTGACATGAGAGTCCCCATAGAGTCCCTGGAGGTGACTACTTTGAGGAACAGAGTTTTCTATAAATATGGCAAGAGGTATATTTTTTTAAATCTATGTTTTACTTTATATTTGTGCATATATATTTAAAAAGTGAACATCTGTGCTATAGAAACATTTTGACATCCCTACTCCCAAATGCCAGAAGGACAACACTACTATTTTCTCCCAGGAAACTGCTTTAAAGAACGGTGTTTGCAAAATACTCTTTGGTGTATCTTTGAGAATGACCCTAAAATTAAAAAAAAAAAAAAATCAAAAAAGCCTTTGAATCTCTACCAAATTTTCATCAGGTCAAAAAGGAAGCCAGACTTGGTGGTGCACACCTGTAACTCAGCGCTCTGGGAGGATGAAGCAGGAAGAGCCCTCATTGGAGGCCAGCCTGGTTAACTTAGCAAATTAGCAAGACCCCGTCTCAAAATAAAAAATAAAACTGGCTGGGGGTGTAGCTCAGTGTGAAGGTCCCAGGTTCATTGCCCAGTACAAATCAAAATGACAACAAAAACAAAAATCTAATTTGCACTATCCATCACTATCTCCCACCCACAAGATCAGGGTCCGGCTCCTTCTCATCTTTCATCAAAGGCTCAGGCTAGGCAAGCTCCCAGGACAAACACTGGACTTCTCCACAGAGGCCCCTAAAATTCTCATGTACGTGAAAGCAGAGCCCATTTCTTCCAAATTCTCTGACTTGTTTCCTTTAGCTCGATTTCTCTCAAACTTCAGGTAAACACTAATGTGCACAGCCCCTCGATTCCTTTTGAAAAGGCTGGCCCTGTGGACCAGCCCAGGGCAGAGCAAAGATGTTTGTACTCCCTCACTCTTTATCATAATAAGCCTGTCTGTTACATGGGGTGTACCCTGGCATGCTACAATATTTAATGACTTTTCTACATTTAGTATTTCCATATTTGTTATTACTTATTTTGACAAGAAAAAAGTACAACAATTGCACCATAACTTCTGATTTCAAAAGTATTTTGAATATGCTGGGGCTGGGGATTTAGCTCAGTGGTTAGATTGCTTGCCTAGCAAGCACAAGGTCCTGAGTTTAATCCCCAGCACCAAAAAAACAAACAAAAAAAAGTCGAAGTATGTTGATGCCCAATTACCTGAGACATTATTGCAGCAGTCTTCCAAAGCACAAGGGACTAACATTTTATTAAAAGACAAGATTCTGAACAATAAGAGTGTTCTAATTATAATGATTATGTGTTGGAATAAGCCACATTAATCCAGTGGATTTTATACCTACTGCCTATTCTGGGTATACAATTCTATAGTACTGTCATTACATCATGTGACAGTACTATACAATATAAGAGAGACATCGTTATCTTGTGTTCAACATTTGTTTTCAGATTGCCTGGGCCTGGAGTCTATTAAATATATATATGTAATTATATATACAATTTTTAGTTAAAATAAGTGCTTTGGAAAGGTGGTTATCTCTCAGTGTTGGCTTGGTGGGAAAACAGAAAATACCATGATGATGTAAAGTTATTAATCTACATGCTAAATAAAAAATGTTCCAAAACTCATTTAAAAAATATTTCCATATCCTAGTGAGATTAAAAAAAATAATACTTTACTGGAGGTCCTTGAGCGCCAACTTCTCCTGGTTCTCCCTGGTCACCTTCTTCACCCTGACAAACAACACAGTGTGGAAATGTTTAGAACGGCAAATGAGCACAGCAGTACACTCAGTCTAGCTCAGTCCATTTTAAATTCACTTAGCATCCCTTAATTTGCTTTCTTAAATTATTTTGTGTAGGTAATCTGTAAATATAAAAAAATCCATAAATATATAAAAATAAAGTCTCCCAAATCCCACCATTCGACCATATACACCAGTAACATTTTAGATGCTATGCTTTCAAAGATTTCTGAAAAGAAAGAAAAAAATGAAGAAAGAAAGAAAAGAAAACATGTTTACACTCATACTCCAAATGTGTGTGGGGGGTATATTGTTAAGAAAAAATATGATTATACTATGCAAACTTTTCCATAAGCTATGGTATTCTTTAATTATGATTTACATTTCTGCTTTTCTTATAAGTTTTTACCATGTACAATTTGGGGGGTGGTGCTGGGGATCGAACTCAGGGTCTTGTGCTTATAGGCAGGCACTCTAACCACTGAGCTATATCCTCAGCCTCCATATACAGTTGTTTTTTTGTTTTTTTGTTTTTTTTTTCCGGTGCTAGAGATCGAACTCAGGCCCTTGTGCTTGCCAGGCAAGCACTCTAATCACTGAGCTAAATCCTCAGCCTCCCATATACAGTTTTTAACATAGTTAAATCTGTCTTTTCTTTCATGGGTTATACCTTTGATGTCACTCATAGAAATGCCTTTTCCACTCCAAAAATATATAAATATTCATCTATATTTTTCCTTGAGTGATTCTATGATTTAATTTCTTACACTTAAATCTTTACCAGTAATTTATTTTTCTGTAAAATATAAGGTAGAAATGTACCTTTTTTCCTAGGAATTGGCCACTTAGTCCAGTATCACTCACTGAACAATTGATACTCTCCACCCAGATCAAAAAGTTCATCTTCCGCATACATTAAATTGTGAAATACACTTGGCCCCAGCTTCCTACTATCCTGTAACAATCCGCTGTATGATGTTGCCAATTCCACAGCATTTTTATTTTGAAATTTTATAATAAATTTTCATCTCAGGTAGGGAGAATTCCCTTACCTTTATTTTTCATTTATAGCTACTTTTATTTTCATATTGTCCTAAATTTACTCTTCCAGAATCATTGTGCGGATCATCACAAAAATATGACTTGGCCTGTATTCGGAGTGCATGAAGTCTTTCCGTCCCAGAAGTCATTGTTATCTCCCCATTCATCAAATCTTTTCCTCTTATTTTCATGGAGAAAAGTTTTCTTCTTTTCTTCATATTAAGCCTGAAAATTTCTTAAGTTTATTCCTGGGTATTTTGACTATTTGATTGTTATTGCCAATGTTACCGCCAATCTTCTAGCATATTTTCTATTATGTTGACTTTTTGTGTTTTATAACATCTGATATACTTTACAATGATAGGGCATTCCAAAAGGAAGTCTGACTCCTATCTCTTACAGAAAAATTACTTTATAGACTGAGAAAAGTTACTTTCCCTCTGACAAATATTTTATGTTTTTATAATAGGTACGCTGCCTCACATTTTCTGTGGTAATAGATAACTTACAAAGTTAATCCTGAGAAAAAGTCTTCATTTATAATATTAATTATGTACGTAGTTTGCTATTGAATCCATTTCTATTGCATATTTCAACTAATTTTCTTGCTCCATGGACTATAACTAATATTTGGAGATTTTCGCACACCCACAAAAAAAAACAAGTACAGAGAATTTAACCTCAGTGTTAATATACAACATTTAGGCATATAATGCAAAGAACTAGGTTATGCATAAATCACTCATGCTTGATTTTTAAATGAATTATGAGAGTATTACCTGTTGGTTGTAGTGTCATAATTATACTGAGATTCTATTCCATGTCCTTTAGGACCTAATTCTAACCATGGGAAGAGAAGTCCCAATTTAAAGGTCAGTGAATTAGCTAGCTCATGGAGAATCACCACACACACATCACTGAATGCTATCTGTTTTTTTCCTTCAAAACTATAAAATTAGCTGCAAAAACAACAATGACTGAAATCCCCCCACAATTTTTCCTAAGCAGGGTAGGAGAGTTCTCCACAGATTCTCCATGAAACTTAGAGTAATATGTTTAAATTAAACATTTCACCTACAGATAAAAAGCACTACCTAATCGATAACCACATTTAAAATGACAAATTTAGGATTAGTAATTTATTATCATTTTACTGAAAGATTTTTGAGTGAATACTGATCTGCTTTGTCAATATCATATCTTCATTATTGAAATTTCCTATCCATTTCTGTATTCATAAACAATCTGAAAAATCTCCATTAACTAATTTGCAAAATATATTAAAGGCAAATTTGTGAATCTGAAAGCAAATTTAAGGCCTCTCCACTCTTCTACATGATCCTACTTTCATTTGTGGTTCAGTCTATTTCTTAGCCTTTTGCTAATTCTTCAATGAGCAATTGTCATCCTACCTTCTCACATCAGTTTTCAAATGTACCACTCAAAGATTGGGGTGACACAAAAATGTGAAATAAACTAACAAAATTTTTAACCACATTTATAGAAAATCTTGGGCAATCACATAACATCGAAAAAAAAAAAGCAGCAAGTTTCCCACTGAAGACCAAATCAAATTTGTGAGTCTAGATAACAACTAACTTGTATAGGTACCAAAAATAATAGTTTGATGGAGAGTGAGGAGACCTTGATTGACAGCTCCATCCCCAAATCCCTTAGGAAGGATGAGCTATAGAGCCTTGAAAACACACCAGTCTAATCTTTCTGCTTTGCTATACATATTACTTCATGGATATCATTTGATGTTTAATTCAATATTTTTGCATGCCTATTTTGGATTGCTAGCTAATATTCTATTATAAGAATGTTATACTTAATTTATGTTGTAATCGGACACTTTTTCACCTTTGTGCCTCAGCACTTAGAATAAAACCTGGCATATACCAGGCAATTAATAAGTATTTTAAAAATGTTTTTCTTTTTTATTTGTTGTTGTTGGTTTGGTTTGGTTTGGTTGGTACTAGGAATGGAACCCAGGGCCTTCACACTGCATATCCCTCACTGTTTTCAAAAACTTCATTTTGAGACAGGGTCTCAGTAAGTTCCTCAGGCTGCCTAAAATTTTTTTTTTTTTTTTTTTTTTTTTTTTTTTTGTGGTGCCGGGGATCGAACTCAGGCCCTTGTGCTTGCAAGGCAAGCACTCTAATCACTGAGCTAAATCCCCAGCCCAGGCTGCCTAAAATTTACAATCCTCCCGTCTCAGCCTTCTACAGTTCTAAGATTAGAAGCATACACCAGTGCACCTGGCTGAGTTTTCAAAATTAAGATTCAGTGGAGAAACAAACATG
>PVJO010009831.1:0-67407 GCA_004026905.1 Hystrix cristata
AAAGAAGATTTTCAGTGGATCAACTAGTACCCAATAAGAGTGAATTTATCCTATTTTTCCGAACTCCTAATAGTAAAGACTGTTTTGTTTTAGCTTGTGAGCCTTTATAAGCATTCGTAGGATACTTTATCAAACTATTTATTTTCCAGACAGGAGTTTAACCTCATATTATATATTTTAATGGGTCTGAGTTTTATTTTGTTTTAAAATCCTGGTAGGCATAAGCAAGATGAAGACAGCGTGGAGGAGCAGAGGGTAGCAACCGAGGGGCTGAAATCACAGGATAGACATTGAAAAGACAGATTCCCATCTAGGACTGTGAGGGTGGGATCAGACCAGTGTTATGGGCTGAATGTGTCCCTATCTAATTTCAGGCGTTAAATCCTAACCCCTAGCACCCCTGAATGTGTATTCGGAGACCTGTATTCGGAGACAGGTCTTTAGAGAGACGATGAAAATGAAATGAGGTTGTTGAGTGGATCCCAATCCAAGAAAACTGTGATGTCTGTGAGAGGAAAGTGGGAGACCCAATCAAGCAGGGAGCTGTGGTGTGATGCTGCAGCATGGCTTGGGCACCCTCTGTTGACCGCCTGTGCATCTGCTGGTCTGGAGGTCATTTTTCTTCTGGGTTCTAAGATTGTTTGGATGCCAAGTCCAAGGAGAGTTTTGAACTAAAAGGGAGGCAATTTCTATTGAGGAAACTGAGGCCTGAGATATCATTTTCAAGGCTTTAAGGAGATTAATCATGCAAGAACAAAATGATGTTGGGGTAATGATTGTTGATAATGGTGATAATTTGAGACCAACTTATGCTTATGACCAATTGCAAATTAGTTAAATTTGTTGTGTTCTCTCCACATAATGAAACCCTATTCAGTCATCCAAAAGGATTGATACAAGGACATCGCAGATTATGACAAGAATTTTACACATGCTAAATTGAATGCAGATGCTGTCCCTTGACCCATGATGTGAACGCTACATACAGCGTAGCAACAAGGTAGAATGAGCATGGGTGACTGATGCTGTGGAGAAACTTGCCAGTCTTGAACCATCTTCCCAGAATTTTATGCAAGAGGGAGAAATGAGCTTCTGTTATAGATATGGCATTGTTATTTTGTTTTTTGTTACTTTTGGTGGAATGTAACCTAATAGGCTGTTATGGTTTAGACCTAGAATGTCCCACACAAGTCTCTTGTATTCAGAGATGGGGTTTGTGGATGGTGATTGAATCATGGGCTACTACACTCATCAGTGGTTTCATCATTTGATGAGTTCATAGTTAAATGTACTGTTAGGAGGTGAGGCCTGGTTGGAAGAGTTGTGTCACTGAGGAGGGTGCCTTTGGAGGGTTTACCTGCTTCCCTGGGGCCTCCCTTCTCTCCCTGCTTCCTGACTGCAATGAAGTGAGCAGCTTTCTTCCACCGAGTCCGTCCATCATGCCGTTTCTATTTGGGAACCAGCCAGGTAAGGACTAAATTCCCCAAATCACCAGCCAAATTAAACCTAGCCTCCTTTAAGCTGTGGGTGTTGGGTGTTTAGTCCATGCAGTAAGAAAGCTGAGTAGTATATGTGTGTGTGTGTGTGTGTGTGTGCGCGTGTGCACCAAGAAATGCCGAGAAAGATGTTCATGATAATGATAGCAGTGGCTGCCAGAATTTGTGGTGATTTTTACATTACCTTCAAATATCTCTCATACATGAGCAACATTTTACAAAAACAATAAATCAAAAGGAAAATATCCTTATCTCTTCTACTTCTGCCCTACAGTTTCAGTTCAGTGATCAAATTCTCACCTGCTCTCAGCTTATTCACAGGGCCGTGCCTCTGAGTGACTGTTCACCCTGTTTCTCTCACTTGCCTAATATCGCTACTCAAGCTTGAATCTATAAGAATGTTCTGTTGGAAGGTGGAAGAGAAATTAGCTCTATGCCTTCCTCTCTCTCAGGTGGACAAAAAACAAAAAAACAAAAACAAAATAAAACAACACTCCCCTCAAAAACAAACAAAATCAAGCCAGTTATTGTTTGTAGGAAGAAGACAGATGGAAATATATTTGTAATTCCTTCTTTTATTCAACAAATATTTATTGAGGGTCTTCATGTTCCAAGGACTGTTCTAGATAGAAAGATAACAGCAGTAAATGAAAATATTTGTTAGAGTGAAACCTATAACGTAGTGGAAGATACAGTATTCAATAAGCATTAATTAATATTTTAATTAACATGTAACTATGAATTTTTGGGGTACAATGTGATGTTTACACATTGTATAAATTGTATAATGATCAAATCAGTATAATTAATGTTTTAGTTACTTTTCTCTTGTTGCTGGGACAAAATACCTGACACCCAAAGTTAGGGGAAGAAAGGTTTATTTGGCTCACAGTTTGTAGAGGTTTCAGTCCACAGTCAGCTGGGTCCGAGGCAGGGTGACACGGCAGACAGGCAGGAGGAGGCAGCAAGGTAAGCAAGGAATGCAAGCAAGCAAGCTAACCAGCTTCTTCCTGTATTTTACATTTTATCCAGGCTACCTGTCTTTAGGGTGGGTAGCACTCCCACCCTTAATCCTAATACCCTTAATCTTAGTGTCACATCCTTGATCCCAGCAGAACCATGCCAAACCGATCAGTGGATTAATTTAGTAATCACAGACTCTAGATCCAGCTATCTCTTACCACATGAGGCTTTGGGGGACATCTAGACACAAACCATAGCAATTAACATATTTGTCACCTCAAATATATTTATTGATTCTTTGTGGGAAAACATTTAAATCCTCCCTTCTAGCTATTTTGATACATAATGTACATTTTTGTTGACTGTAGTTACCCTGTTGTGCAAAACAATTCTAGAATTTAGTCCTCCTAATTATAACTTTAAAACAAAAAAGAAAGAAGATGAAAAAGATGCTAAGGTGCAGATACAGAAGAGCCATGTGAAAGCAGCAGAAGATAGCTACAGGCCAAGGAAGGAGCCCTCAGTATACCAACTTGTGGACACTTGGTCGTGAACTTCTAGACTCTTGAATTCTGAGGAAATAAACTTCTTACATTTAAGCTACCCAGTGTGCTACTTTGTTAGTAGCCTTAACAGCATGGTCTACATGGGGTCTGGGGAAAAAAGAAAGTCAATCATATTCCACAAGTTTATTGAGGCTGGGGATAGTACCTTTTTTTTTTTAGCTTTGTAAACCATCGTAATTCCTAGTGCATGTTCAATGTTCTTTTAAGTGAACTGACTCGGATTTGTGGCAGACCACTGGGAGGATGATAATACTGTCAAACATATAACAAGTAGGGCCTCTTTTTTACATGTAGTTATTAGCATAAAATACTGATTTAATCCATTCTGCTCACAAGGATTCTCGTAAGAATGATTTCACTGATAATAACACTGACTCATTCTCACGAACACTGAGAATTTTTACTTGGTTATTTATTTTGCAAAAGACCTTTAATTTAACTTTTTAAAATTTTAAATGAACAACCAAGTCTTCTTACAGGATAACTTTTGGCCTGGTAGCTTCTTTTTCCCATTAAAACCTTTGTTGCAAGTATTGCAAGGTGAATTGGAATAAATTTAAGCTTCCTTAATTGAGTTAGGTTTTATTAAAGTGTAGAACTATGGATAATTAAGTCATGAACAATAAACTACATGAGATTCTAGTAGGAGAAAAATCAATGCCTGCAAACCTGATTGTTGTGTTTCCTAGAGATACTAAATTAGAAACTGCAAAAACTATTGTGTATACTAATTCTGGAGCTTCTTTTTGGGTCGTCTACATCAGCAGAGGGATCATAAACAAAATTAGTGGTGATAGCTTCAATATAAAGATTTTCTCTTGCTTTTTTTGGTCTTTTTGGTTACTGGTATCATATTCTCAAGTATTTTTTGAAAGGGAGACTGTTCTTCACACTATTAGTCTTTTTTCTTTCTCAAATCAAGCTAAGTAGAAAAATACTTATGATCATTTGGAATTAAGCAAAGAAATTAAATGGCAGATATTTCCTTTTTCAAAAACAGTCTTTTCAAAAGCTTTAAAATGAAATATTTTATAATTAATATCATTTAGCCATTGATTTATTAGTTAAGCAATCAGAATGTTCTTACATCTTTTTGAATTATTTTAAAATTTAAGGTGAGAAAATATAGATTCATTTGATTATATTTACTTCTACAAAAATACCTGAATATGTGTAGGAGAACATTTATTTTAAAAAGAACACATAAATCCTTTCAATATGTAGATTTTTCCCCTCTTTATTTCTACTATATGGATCAGGTATCATAGGATGTGATTTTTGTAAAGGTTAACAGAGAAATTTAAGTAAAAAGCTAGAGAATATGATCCTAAGAAAACACAGTATTAGTATATAATTAATTTTTTTTTTCCTGTGGTGCGGGGGATCTAACTCAGGGCCTTGTGCTTGCAAGGCAAGCTCTCTAATCACTGAGCTAAATCCCCAGCATAGTATATAATTAAAATTCACAGAAAACTCATGATGCAGCTGTATATCTAACTTACGTGCATTTTATGTCATAGACATATCTTACTTTTGGTCACCTACTTCTCTGTCTCTTTCTGTGTCTCTCTGTCCCTTTGTCCTTCTGTTTTTCTCCGCTTTCCACCAGTATAGTCCACAGGTTTGTCATGTTTTACCATCTCAGGAGCACACTGAAGTCAGTGTGACTGGTGCCCCTTGGATTGTTGCTAAGCTCAAAAATGTTGACTCTACACAGTGGCTCTATGAGTTCAAGTTCTGACCATTTCTTATTCAATTTATACAGTAGCTCTATCACTAATCCCTATGAGTTCTCTTTATGTTTTTCAACTTTGATCTGAAGTAAAGGAAACAAAAATATTGGATATTGGTACTTGCTTTAAGTGAGGTGCTTTTAAACCATGAAATGTCCTTTGGGAACAAGTCCACCTAACACATTCAGCCCTTCCTACAAATGGCACCTCCAGCCTATTGTACTTGTCTGTATTTCTGGAGCATTTAAAATTCTTCTAGAGATTTTTTTAGTATCTGAAAAATCTGTAGGAACTTAATCTTCACTGGATATAGGCTTGGATAGTAAAGAATTTTTGCAGCTCTTCCTCATCTGTAAAAATGAAGGTTGTGGTACTATATCAGAGGCTTTTAAACTCAGGAGAGCATGAGGCAATTCAGCTATTAAAAATACAGATTCAAGGTCTCCACTCCAGTCTTTTGAAATCTCAGGGACTTGGACCTGATACTGTATTTCTAAAATGCTTCCCAGGTGATTCTGATTTGGAAGCCATTGGAAAAAGAATTATGATGTCTCAGTGCATACCAACTGCTCCTGGATTTTTTTTTTTGTATCTTTTTCATTTATTGTTGATATTTTTAGTAATATTTTACCTCCTCTTGCTCTGCATCCCACATCATGATTTTGTATTTTTCTTGCTATTCATTCTATTTGCTAATTATTTTGAGGTAAGAATGTAGTGTAACTGTATTCATGCATATGTTGTTCCCAGAGCTGTCTTTGCATGTTTCCTTCCCCCATTCACAGCTCTATTACTGTTTTGAGTTATTACTTATTATCTAACATTGTTAGATATATCTACTTTGAGATCAGTTTATTACTCTTCATCACTGATGTATGGCTTTTCCTTTAATAAGAATCAAGTGAATTTTCTAAACAGATAAGAAATTATTAAATTACTAAAAAGGAATAAAACTAGTATGTATTGGCTGACTGTAACAGTAGGAGACACAGCAATAAAGAAAACATTTGGAGCAGAATGAACTCTCTGAATTTTGCATGTTTGAAGCAGATTGTAGAGTGAGAAGAAAAGAAGGCATTGCCACTGAAATGTAGTAAGGGTCATTGTTTAACTCAACAATTATTCAAGGGGCACTTAACTCTGTTTCAGACTGTCCTGGTGATACAGGGATCTTTGCTCTTCTACCTTCATGCTGGTGGAGAGATAGAGGCAATAACCAATCAATAATTCATTAAATAAATGTTAATGTTGAGATGAATTATAAGTATTACCAAAAGGAATTTAATGGAATGATGTGATAGAAAGTGAATGTGGCTCCTTTGTATTAGGCAGTTAAGAAAGGCTCCTGGAAACATGCAAACATGGAGTTGAATGACCAGAGAGGCGAGTATGCAATGATCAGAGGGAGGAGCTTTTCACGAGAAGAGAACATATGGGAGCAGAGGCTGTACGTCTGAAGGGGAGCCTGGAACATTTGAGGATCAAAAATACGGTCAGTGTGTCAGGACAGTAGTAGATAATAGGAGATAGTATTGGGAAGTAAATAAGTTAAATCTTGCAAGATTTTTGCAGTAATTATAAGTCAAAATAAGACTTATTTCAAATGCACAAGACTGCAATCAGTCTTGTGCATTTGAAAGAATTGTAGCTGAAGTAGCTAAACTCTAACCTTTACCAATTTGGGTCTATAGAGATAGTCACGTAGCTGTTGTGAACTCAAATTTCTAATTGTGATGTAAGCATTAGGTAAGGCCATGAATTTGGTAGCAGAACTTCTGTAAAGAATAGGAACACGATTCTGTGCATAAGATTCCAAAGTTGTCCTATCTGCACTCTATCTACTCACTGTAGAACACAATTATGATTTAAGTGTCACTGCTTGAGGTTGTCTCCACAGCTTTTGATAAATTTTATCTACAGTGATGGGGAAATGTGAAGAAAATAGCCTTATCTTTATCTCTACCATTTGAATTTACTGCTTAATACCAAGTGTCCTTCTAGTTTATTAATGTACAAGAACACGACCATACTGGATGTATTGTATTAGTCTTCCGATCTTGCCAGATTCTATGTTATTGTCTAAAGACAAATTCTCACACCTAGAGATAGAATAGTATTGGGTGAACTTAATGAAAACTCAGCTGTGACTCATTATCAGGGTAAACTATATGTTTACATACATATAGTTTAATTATATCTGAATATAAAACATCAAACTATATATTAAACTATGTGTATGTATTAAACTATATATGTCTAGATTATACATATTAAACCATATAATCTTTGGGGGGTTTTGTTTTGTTGTTTTAGGTGCTGGAGATCGAACTCAGGGCCTTGCTCTTTCTAGGCAAGCACTCTACCACTGAGATAAATCCCTAACCCTATATAATATATATGTAAGGTTATATATTATTAGACTACATATATTAGACTATATATGTAAGACTGTATGTTAAACTATAAAATATATATCGGACTAACTATATATGTGTTAAGGTATATAAAGATATATATGTTTACATACATATAATTTCATATCTGAAAATAAAGCAATAAATGAGAATGAGATTACACAAATCTAGATGTTGCTAGGAATACAGATCTTTCCATTTTTAGTCAGTGGCATTAAGCATTCATTATATCGTTTAGCTATCACTACCATTCATCTCTGTAGCACATTTGAAATTTATTGTATAATTTAAGCTTTACAACATGATGTTTTGATACACATATAACAAGTGAAATGGCCACTTTAATTAGATAAATTAAAATGTCCTTTATTTTAGTCACACATTGTTTATGGTTATTGCACCTAATTCTACTCTTTTAGCAAAAATCCTGAATACACTACATTAGTAACTATAGTCCTCATATTGCACATTTTAGGTCACCAGATTTGTGTATCCCATGTATCTGCTATTTATGCCTCCTCATTTCTCCCACCCTCCACCTCTTGAAAGCATATTGTTTTATTCTCTATTTCTGTGTATTTGACTTTTTACAAAAAATTTCTATGTGTATGTGAGATTATCCAGTATTTTTCTTCCTGTACCTGGCCTACTGTACTTAGCTTAATGTCTCCCAAACTCATCCATGTTGGGGAAAATGGCAGGCTCTCCTTCTCTAAAGGCTAGCAGTCCATTGTCTACATCCAACATCTTTGTCCTTTCACTGTAGAGGGAAATTTTGGTTGTTCTCACATTTTGGTTATTGTGAACAGTACTGCACTAATCACAGAAATGCAAGTCTTCGTGAGGTGGTGATTTCATTTTCTTTGGATAGCTGCACAGAAGAAATGTTACTGAGTAATATGGTATTTCTATTTTTAATTTCTTTAAGAATCTTGATGCTGTTCCTCATAATGCTTTATACATGGTTGCTCCAATCTACAGATTCACCAACAGTGTGCTAGAGTTCCTTTCCTCCAGCCTCACCAATACTTATCTTTTGTCTTTCTGATAGTAACTGTCCTAACAAGTTTAAGGTGATATCTCACTGTGAATTTGATTTGTATTTTATGATTAGTGATGTCAAGCATCTTTACATATACTTGGTCATTTCAATGTCTTCTTTGCAGAATTGTCTATTCAAGTCCATTGCTCATTTTAAAATCAGTTATTTGTTTCTCTGCTATTGAGCTGTGTGAATCATTTATACATTTTGTGTATTAACCACTTATGAGATAGAAGGTTTGCAAGGCTGGGGATTTGGTTCAGTGTTTAGAGTGCTTGCCTTGCAAGCACAAAACCCTAAGTTTGATCCCTAGCACCAAAACAACAACAACAACAACAACAACAACAACCCCCCCAAAACAAAGATTTGCAGTTCTTTTTCTCAACCTGTGGCCTGCTTTATCATTTTTTTTTGATGTTTTTCTGCATAGAAGCATTTTTGTTCGAGGTTATTCAATTTATTTATTTTTCTTTTGTAGCCTGAGCTTTCCTTAATATCAAAAAATAATCATTGCCAGGCTAATGACCAGGAACTTTTCCTTCATATTTTCCTCTAGGAAAAATATGGTTTAAGGTTATATTTAGGTCTTTTATTCATTTGGAGTCAATTTTTGTGTATGATAAAAGCTAAGGACGCAGTTTCATTGTTTTGCATATGGAAATACAGTTTCCCAGCACTATTTATTGAATAAGTTATCCTTTCTCTGTTGTGTCTTCTTGGCGCTCTTGTGTGAAATTAGCTGATCATATCTTTGCATCTAAAATTTCAGAATTTGTTTTTCCTTAAAAGTATATGGCAAGAATTTTCCTGTCTTTGAATTATTATGAGAACCCAACTTTCAGTATTTGTAATATTTTGTATCAGAGCACTGAGATAAGTAGTCAAGTATTTAATAAGTCCTCTAATCACTAACATAACCTAATATCACTACTAGATGACAGTTTTCAACTATTTAATAAAGTAGGACCTGAGATTTTAATAAATAACACTGACAACTCATTTGCCTTTAGATTTACTTTGCTTTGGTCTGCTGATGTAGAGTCATGATCAGCTATATTATACTGAGTATATTCTATTTTGAATATATAATTTGCCGTGTAGGGGTTCTTGACAAACTGAATCATAGCTTTGGGATAATTAATTTCATGAATGGTGGATAAATTAAATTATTTTAAAAGAATAAGTAAAAGTAAGATTTAAGAAATCTGTATAATTTACCTTTAGCGCTTTTCTATATTTAAACATATTTTAGAGGAAAAAAGTCATAGTACCTAATACTTTTAAAGATAGAATTAAAGTGCATTAAGGCTATAGTGAATCTTGTTATCTGTCATTCTAAATCCCCTTGAAGTTAGGTGTAAAGAATAACAGATATATATTCAGTCAGGATACTGAAGATTTTTACTGGCTTTTGGATTAGAAGATTTTCAGCTATCAGTGTTTAAGCTTTAACTTTCTGACAGTTGGTCTTGACAAGGCCAAAATAACATTCTAATAGTTGTGATTGTAGAGAGGGTGGCTTTTCATTAGAGGGCCAAAGTGTCAATTAACAGGGTATGAAGATAAAGAAATAGAGACTAGATTAAGTTTATACTTTTTCATGGATGATAAGAAAATCCATTTTCTAGTTACATTTCATTGAGGATATACTATCAGAGGCAAAGCTGGAATACCTTATACACTTAAAAGACTGCCTCTGGTCTCCAAAAAGACTTATTAACTACCCATTAATCATTCAGAAGAATTTTTTGTATACATAACAAACACATTTTAAATAAAACAAAGTGCCCAGATCAAGTAGTGGCAGTATTTTATACAGAAAGAATTTTTTGTATACATAACAAGCACATTTTAAATAAAACAGAGTGCCCAGGTCAAGTAGTGGCAGTATTTTATACAGGGTTTACAAACAACAGTCTTATTTTCCCTTCAGCTTTTTCTCACATCTTTACCTTAAAATACTCCAAGTTCAATGGCAAAGTAGTGATGGTGCTGTGACTTAGTCCACTGCCAAGGTCTCCTCTCCATGTCTCTCCGATTGATAGATTGAATATTTCATGCCTGCTTAAGCTTTGTTATGAGCTTATTGGTTTTAAAAGAAAAGCTAAATTCATTTAAATGTTTTACAAATCTAATTGCCGATAATTATATAAAATTTCTTGGATGATATAACTTTTAACTAGGCCTTTATTCTGTCATTCGTCATTGATATAGATGACAGGAATAGAATATGTATTAAAATATCATGTGTACCAGGATGATGACATGTTATCTAAGTGCACAATTAAATCTCATTTTAAAAGCACTATAATCCCCATCTCTAAAGGATATGAATTACATTTAAGAATTCTTTCTTGAGGTGTCTCCAATTGGCATTCTGTAACTCTATACCAACCAGTGTTATATATTATCCCAGAGCTGCCAATGAGGGAAACAAGATGATGCTTGCCACGGCAACACGGGGAAGACTGATTAAGATGTACAGATGTCTAAATGTTTCCCCAAGGCACTGTGGAAGATGCACACTTTATTTCTAGCAGCATGTCTTGGGGCCAAAAACAAACTGCTCACCTTCATTACAAACATTGACAGAGGTGTGATCCAATATGGGATAATTGGAAAATGTTTACTTACTAGAAAGTAGTATCACTCATAAGCCTGCAGGTGATACTAATAAAAATTGATATTTTGTAGCATTAATGTTTGACAACACCTGTTTCTATCCCAATTGCATGCAACTCTAAGTTGCCGAACTTCCCACTCTATCCCTTCTCAAAAGAGAAGAGAGGTGATGATTTTTGAAAACTTGAGTATGTCATGATTCTACTTTACGGTTTCCTAAGCATTATCCTACAAGGCAGACAATGTTAACAATGAAAGATAAGTGTTATATAAGAATTTTAATTTTCTTTTATGTATTTATATGTGTATATACATGTGTGTGCATGTGTGTGTGTATAAATCAGTTGGAAGAAAAATAAGTAAAAAATTGTTTTTCAGAATTATTTTAATAATTGGAGCCTAACTTTTTCTTCTAGTTGTCATTCATATTTTATACATTCTTTATAATTTGATACTATGTATGTGTGATATGTTCATGTAGCTTTTAAATATTATACTAATGATGATTTTTATGGTCTTTTACATGAAACTTGAAATATATTCAAATGTGCCAGTATTATTTCCTTCTAGGACTTTCATTCTTCTGATTGTTCAGTGACTGTTTTAAATTATAAATATTCAAATACTAATTTTCTTATGGGTAGAACACTTCACTTAAGACATTTTAAAAATAATTGTCTAAAGGAATCCTGTCTCTTTCACTCTGTATCCAAAATTGCAGTTGTAAAATGGTAGAGAAATTTTCTTTCAAGGGGAAGAAAAATATTCATTTTAAATGGTAAATTGTTTTGATTTGCACTCATTGAGGAACAAGAAGATAATACAAGGAAATGTAAAAAGGAAAAGCAAATAATTTGCTTTTAGTATTTTAACTAGTCAGTCATCCAAGAGTGACAGTCTAAGACTTTCCTTTTTAATTAGTTTAAGCAGCCATTTCGGGGATAATAGACAGTCTCTTCTGCGGGGTGTTAGGGATTGAACCCAAGGCACTGAGCTGCATCCCTAGCCCTTTTTGTTTCTTGAGACAAGTTCTTGCTGTATTACTAAGTTGCCCAGGCCTGGCTTGAATTTGTGATTTTCTTGCCTCTGCCTCCCAGAGTGCTGGGATTATAGATGTGTACCACCATGCCCAGTTTAGCCAATCATTTTTAAGAGAGGAAAAAATGCCTATATACATCTATCACTTTGTCTGTCATTTATCTATTATTGATCTATGTAACTATAATCGAATCTATTCATCTATTAATCTATGTATCTATCAATCTACTAATCTATCATCTACCTGTCTGTCATCTATCTAATTTTTTTCTATCTTCTGGATCTAATTTTTTTTCTATCTTCTGGATTGTCTAGAGTCTAGTTGGGAAAACAGAATTTCAAAGAAAGAAATTTAGTTAGGAGAATTGTATCTACACATATTATTGGGCTCAAAGAGTAAAAAGGGGAAACTTGTACCCTTAGGGAGGAACAACCACTCTAAGCACAAACCACATGTAGCTTTGAGGACGAGAGCCTTTGGGGTGGCACAGGTCTTTCATAAAAGGCCTGTCCTGGTGTGTGCAGGGGACTCTGAGGGCCTCCACATGGCAGTTTCTCAGACTGCAGAGATAGTCATTGCCTAGTGGGCACTTAAGCTTCTGGGGAGACAGAGGGACAGAGAAGAGAGGTGCCTGGCTTTCTGGATCTGAGAGAGTGAGGCCCAATGTCTGCTGCCTCCCGTCCCTTGGAGTGGGGAAGCGGGATGATTTTTCTTTGCAAGATGAAGCTTGAAGCTGGAGGCCACTGTCCACTGGAAGAATGCTAGCAGCAACTGGAAAACACAAAGTCCTTTCTCCTTTTCTACTTCTTTGCAATCTCTTTAAAATGGAATCTAATGTGTAAACGTAAACAGGAAGTAGGGAAGCAGAGAGGACAGGAAATGTAGTTTATAGAAAGCTGACCTCAGTCTCATGGAGCTAAATATAGAAAGGTGTACTTGAGCAGAGACAGAATTCCTGCTCTTCTCTTCTTAAATCGCTTCTTGCCTTGGGCTCTGACAGCCTCTGATTACATGTCTATCAGATATTCAAATTTTACATGTCCAAGGACCAACAATTGATTTTTTGTCCCTCATCTCCAGATATGCTTTTCTCATGTCAGTAAATGACACTGCCATCCACCTTCCTGCTTGGATCAAAATCAAGTTGTCATTCTCTCTCATTCCCTCACATCCCAAACTTAACCCACTAGGGAGGGTTATCATTCCTGGCTCTGGAAGAGACCCTGGCTGTACTCACTTTCTGTCATCTCCACAGCCATGATCTCAGTCCTGCCACCATCATTTCTCATGCAGTCTGTCGGCTGTCTCCGAACTGGTCTCCTTGCCTCCCCATCCAGCAGCGCCATTCTGCTTTCCTCCTTGTGTGCTGTGCTTCTTTTGTCCTGTGACGGGATGAGCTCATTTCCGCCTCTAGGCTGTACCTCTGTATTGACGTCTGTCCTTGTGTGTGTTTGTATCCTGTGTCCTTTTCACATTGAGGTTCCAGCTTCAATGATAGCACCAAAGAGACCTAAAAGAGACCCTCCTCTCCATCCAGGCTGAAATGTCCCACCAATGTGCCTTTTCAGCCACTGTTGCTTTCTAGAGTACTCTGTTAGTCTGGTTAGGTTTTTTTAAATTATGTAACACAATTACCTATAGTCACTTTTATTATTGTGTATATATTTCTGGGTCTCTTAGCATAACGGCATCAGAGAATTTGGGGATAGACATACAAGATATATGTAATGAGAAAAATATTTTGCAAAGGGACATAAATTCCTGGGGTCCTGAAGAAAAGGTAACTTAGGAAAGAGCATATTTTAAAGTTGAGATTCATGGTGAATAAGAAATAGAACAGGCCAGGCATGATGGCACATGCCTGTAATCCCAGCACTCGGGAGGCTGAGGCAGGAGGAAAGCTGTGTTTGAGGTCAGCTGAACTACATAGTATTCAAAGCCAGCCTGAACTACATAGTGAGACCCTGTCTCAAAATTTTTTTTTAATTGTTAAAGTAAAAAAAATTGATAAATGTTTGCAAGAAATTGATATGCAAAATTAGTTAAGCATTAGTCTACATGACTCATGACTCACACATTTTGGGTTTTAATTTTAATAATTTTTCAAGTGTTCAAGGGACTTATATACACTATTTTCAGATCACTGGGAAGTACTTTGAGAAATGACTAAACTACTTAACGGTTGAATATGCAAATATAAACTAAAAAGTGACACCTCTGTCACATTTATTAGGACATTTATGTCAGTACCAGCTTCTATGCTGGGGACAAATGTAGGGCAAGTAAGACATGACAGTAAGTGGAAAGGAACAAAAATGTTATGGGATGGGCAGAGTGAAGCAAGACTCTCGGTCAGCCACAGCTCTCACAGACCAAGTTCATTTGGAGGTTTTTCAAATTTAGTCTTTTTCTAGTGGACATTGACAGGGAAGTGTATGGTTACACCAAGTGATGGAGACTTTCTTCCAGTAAAATTCATGTGAAGGGTAAAGGTGTGTGTGTGGGGATAGAATGTGACAGGAAATTAGCTTTGGAAGCTATTAGAGGTACAGGGTTGCTGGACTTTTAGAACTCCTAGACTGAGAAAGCCCAAGAAAATAGGACACACCGAACATATGGATTAAGTAAGTGATGATGTCCTCATGAGGAATACGCAATGGTTTTAGAAATTCAGAGGCATAGTGTCATGGAGGTACAAAGATTTTTCTATAACTTGCTATTTGGTGATGTGCTGGCTTGGGTAAGTTATTTTAGTGGCACCTCTTTGGTTCTGGCTGAGAAGCAAATGTGTAGAACTGACATATAGATGGGAAAAAATATAGCAGTCCATACTCCAGGCTCTTAAGTTTCATTTTCCCTATGGAAGTTTTAAAATCTATCATTACCTCTACTATTCTGAGTAGAGGAATTAAGGACATTTTTAGTTGTTGCAATTACATTATAATGTTCTGTTTAAGTGTGGTTCACTTGGTACAGTGGATATAGTACTGGATAGATAGGGAGATTAAGGACATGCAACATACAGAGAGACATATTTTCAGTCATAAAAAATAGGGGTTTGTATTAGTTACTTTTCTAGAGTCAGTGGTTTTCAAGAGAGCAGATTTAATACAAGACATTTACACATTACAATGTTCACACACACAAGCCAAATGCAGGAAGAGTGCAGAACATGTATCTGTGCACTGGAGACCCAAAAGATCCATTCAAGGGCTGAGACCTCTTGGCAATGTCCCATATATGCCTGTGTCTGTACTAAAAGGCTGAAGAAATCTATACTGGAGCCAGGGTACAGCACTCACAGCAGAAATGAAGACCAGAGCTCACCCGAAGCAAACAGCAGCCATGCCCTACGACAGCAAGGCCCCGAGCTCCTGCTATAAGAACAACCAAGTTCCCTTCTGGAGAACCAGCTGCAACAGAGCTTCTCCTGGGAAACAGATGACTCAGTCCTCTGCTCCCATTCTCTTTATGCTGTACCGGCAATAGTCCTCAGGTGGATTCTCTGTGCCCAGAGCCACACCAGCTCAGTTCAGCTGGGCGTTCATTCCTGCTGAAGTTGACCACAACAAGTCCTCCACAGGATTTGAGTTCACCTTGTAGTAAAAGAATGCAACTTTCTCTCTATTTCAATAACAGTCAGATTTGAACTGTAAGCCAAGAAAGAATTTATTTTCCTTAATTTAAATCCTGAATTATTTAGGGCCACTATGGTCTATGGTTAAAGTATATAAGAAGAGAGAAAAAGTTTGCTTAGAAATTAGGGAGAAGAAGGGGGTTGCAGAACAAACAAAATAGCAGACTGCTTTAGGAGAAGAAAATATTTCCTTTCATGTATATACTGATGGCTTGAGGATAGGAAAATATATATAAAGGAGAGAGTTTTAGAAAGAGAATAATTTCTGATAACTGGTTCCAGGAAAATTTACCAAGAAGGAAGTTCTGATATTTGTGAATAACCAATTGAGACAACTTGCAAAAGAATATTTTTGGGTTTTCATGCTCCACATGGTAACAGTCATTGGAAGTGGTCCCATCTTTAGCGTGTGTGCACTAATGTGGGCTGCATCCACCTGAGACCTGATCCAGCAGTTTCTCCTGTTGATGAGACTTCTTTTGCTTATATCTCAGGGTCCTGCAGGATGTTTTCCTAGCAGTATAGACAACTGACTTTGCCTTAAAACTCACTTTCTTCTTGCTTGAGCATTTTACTGTTGCAACACCTGCCTTGCAACTTTTGCCTGTTACTAATCCTCGACGCGTTTTAAATGAAAAAATTAGAGTTGAAATCTGTGCTTCCTAGGAATATCCCTCATCTGGACACTTGAACAAAATCACCCATTCAGGTTGGGCAGAGATAAAATACCATCGTATCACACTTGTGTGGCTTCATTTACCACTACTAATTTAATGAGTGAATTTGGGTATTAGTAGCTATGTGTTCATTTTTACAGGCATGTTTTATAGGAACATGAAGCTTTGAGAAGTCACATAGCTTCATTAAGTCATGCAAATGAGCCTGTCTGATAATCTCTAAAACCAAGTTCTCAATCGATTTTCCTCCTGTTCTTTCCCTTCCCTCTATTCCCTTCTCCTCCCCTTCCCTTTCCTCTCCTTTCCCCCTCCTCTCTTTCCCTCTCCTCTCTTTTTTTTTTCTTTTCTTTGGCTGTTCCCCTCTTCTTTCAACAAGAAAACTACCAATTAGGTATGCATCATCTTTACTTTTACACATTGAACTGTGTTATCTCAGCTGGCTAATAATAAGTGACCTCATGTCATCAAATCACCTTGAACTTGACATCCATGAATTAGCCTTCTTTCTGAAAAAGAATATAAATATCTTAAGTATTTAATGAATATATTTTCATGCAAGAGTTATGGAATGCATTTCTAAGAGTGTTATTTATTCATGACAGGCTGACTGGATGCCTACTGTAAATACCTGATGGAGGAGATGAGAGAGATTATCAAAGTCTGAAAATGGTCTTAAATGGCTGATTTATCTCCCTTATAAGTTGACTATATAATTTAACATCCTGCCAATTAGAGATGTAATCTCACTTAACTAGATTTTAATATTTCCTATGAAAGCTGTTTCATGTCATTTATTTATAGACTACCTCAGTCCTTTTGAAGTCTTGAGTATTGATGTATATTTCATAAAAATCACAGACTTCTTAACATATCTTGATATTTTATTATTATTGTATATATAACCATCATAATATGTGGCTGAGAATAATATAATTATTTAAAATCATATCTTGGTTCTTTCTTTCAGTTATATATAAATGAGCAAAATTAAAAAGAAAACAAGAGCCTTGATATCCTGTATCATCAACACTGAGATATTCATTTAAATATACTCATCTTAATTTACTAGAAAAAAACAGTGAGTGATAAGTTGAAAATACAGTTTCTGTAAAACTTTGTTAGCATTGCGAGTGAAGGATAACACATTGTTTTTACTGTCGTCTATACCATTACGAACTTGAATATAAATGTGGCTGCAAGACTAGATGGAAATAGAGCTGGATCTAGCAGCATATGTGTGAATTTGAAGAGATTTGCCTTAAAAAGAATACTGTCTTGGTAATCACGTTATGGTCTAAGTCAGTGACGGTCTGCTCTTGATCTTGCCACACAGTTGAATTTCTGACTTATAAGTGACAGCACTGCTGGTCAAATGAGAAGTTTCACCATTTAGTCTTGCTTTTCATATAAGTTATATATAATTCACATTTATAGATTGCATCTAGGATGTTTACTTTTCTCATTCAAAAATTTTCTGTTAATTTCCTGTTAGGTAAGCATGCAGAGATAAAATCTAATTGTTATTTGTCAGTGAAAAATGTAGGATTTTGCTTTTTAATGTAAAACTGTCCATATGCCTGTAGGAGAGTTTTGCAGCAGATATCACTCCCCAATCAAGAAGATGTCTCTGTCCTTGAAATAACAGAAAGAAGTAAAATAAATAATTAAATTGAACAACATGAACATGGAATTTTACCCACATCAGGTGACATCACAATCAGCTCCGTTATTTAACTGGGACAGTGACTTCATGCAAACCAGGAAATTACTCAGGAAACCATGTCCTCCGATCCAACCCATTGTCAGTTTTCGTGTTTGTTCTTACATGCTTTATACTTGCACAGCCTAACATGCTTATATTTCCCACAAGAGTTCCTCTGATATATATCATGCATTAATATGCACATGTAAATGAGGAATCAAGTTGCAGGTTCTAATAACACCGCTTATAAAAATATTCTTTCCAATTCCAGATCTTTAAAGC
Source organism: Hystrix cristata (assembly GCA_004026905.1). Taxonomy (NCBI): domain Eukaryota; kingdom Metazoa; phylum Chordata; class Mammalia; order Rodentia; family Hystricidae; genus Hystrix; species Hystrix cristata. The sequence goes on from PVJO010009831.1 coordinate 18,174, forward strand.
AGCCACAGTAGATTAAATTATTTTTCAAGGAAGGCAAGTTGTGCTTTATGACTTCTTTTTAAATGTTCAAAATTTACTTTATTAGTTATTTTATAGTATGTCCTTAATGAATACATTGGTATCAGACCAGGGGAATGAAACCTGCCACTTCAAAGGCTCTCTAATGAGCCACAGAGAACTGAAATAACTACATATGCATTCCACAAATGGACCATTAATTGGAAAAAGAACCAAAGTGTGAAGATATAATCCTATAGGATGGAATTTAAAATGGTGATATATTTTAAGGCTTTAGAACTTTCAGTTCACTTGTATGGAAAAAAAGGTGAATGTGAAACATAATTCCTTCTTCCCTGTATCTAAGCTAAAGCATTTCCATAATGCGATTGGCTAAGCTAACATAGAGAAAGGAATAATTTTTGAGAATTCTGTCAGTTTAACAAGGACTCTCTCTTGATCTATTGCTTTTCCTCTTTTGGTTATTTAAGCAGTCTCTATCCATCACAGTGGTGGCTCTTCACTGGGTGCTGGTGTTGCCAGGACTGATAAAGATGTCCTGGCGACAGGAAAAGTAAGAGCATCTCAACCCTGTTGTGTCCATAAAACAAACCTGGTGAGAACTTAAATATTATTTATTTTCTACATTGGGATCCTTCCGAGAGTAACAGTGGTAACTTTAATAATTACAGTTGGCTGCAGGCATAAACCTGATCTGTGTTGCATGCTTTGGGGTATATAGACATCCAGCTTGTTTCAAATCAGCAGATCAATTGCTGTCTCACCTTGAGCCCAGTCCACGGTCATTTGTATGTTGTTCTCTTTTACCTTTGCTTGTATGAACCCGGTATCTTTTTCTTCTAAGCCATCTTTTAGCTTGGGCCAGCACTTCTTTTATTCCCAGTCCATGACTTCTTTTACCTCCCTCTCCTATGTATATCAGTATTTTGGGTGCACTTTAAGAAGTGATTTACAGACTATTTTCTGTGGTGGGATGTAGTGTGGGAACTGATAAACAGAGCACTTTAGGCAATAGGTGGGTTCTCAAGCACCAACTATGGATCAATTATGGCGGCTCTGTTTTCGTTTTTCTGTTCTAATTATTTTAATTGTTTTCCTTCTCAGTCAGCTTATATCTGAGGACAGAATAGTTGGCTAAAGTACATTTGAAAATCACTAAATATTTTCCTTAATGAGTTTATGAGTGTACTTTAGATGATCCATGAAACTGCTGAAACGGTATGTGATAATTTGTTTCTTTATTTTTCTGAATAGAGGACACCCATGTTTCTCATTTATTTAAAGGAGTGTGTAACTTGCAACAAATTAATCAACATTAGTCCAAAGTTATGCTTAACATCACGATTCTTCAAAAGGAAATACAATTAAGAAATGATCCACATACTCTGGTTTTTCTCTTTAGAGCAAATAAAGAAATGTTGATCTCTGAAAAATTGTTCCCTGTGTTTCTATGAGGTCACTCACAGAATGGTGTTGACATGATACAAAAATTCTTCATTGTTGGTAAAAAAGAGGAAAAAAAAGTGCTGTTTAAATCCACATTTGGCTTAGGTGTTATTGCTGTCTTGGTGGGGTGCTTATTTGGTATATGGGGAATTAAATATCTTCCTGCTCAGTAATCTTTCTGAGATATGCCTAAACAGAAGACTTACTGAATCAGACCAGGTTTGAATAGAAAAACTGTTTAGTTTTCTATTGCTGTGTAATAAACATTTCCAACACTTGGTGTCTTAAAATAATAGCATTTATTATTTCTCATGGTTTAGTAGCTTGGTTTGGTGGTTCCTTAGGCCATGTCGTGGCACCTGGGATCACTCAGGTGGTCCTTTAGGCTGTGAGTTTGGCCTGGGCGCCTTGATATACACATGGTATTTTAGCCTCTAGAATTTTTTTGTGCATTCTCTTTCTTCAGAGGACTGTCCTGCAGTTCTTCACAGGAATGGAAACTGGGTTGTGAAAGGATCGGCCCCAGGGTACAAGTGCTTATCAGCCCTCATGCCTGCATCCAGTAAGTCCCATAGTCCTGTGTCTAAACCCAGAATCAATGTGGCAGAGAACTACCCAAGGCAGGACTCTGCAAGGCGCAGCTCACTGAGAAGTACTCACTGTAAAGTCCACACAGAAAGGAATTTGATAAAGTGTGCACCAAGCAGGTTTGCTTAGGGACAGAAATTACATCTATCATTTTAGGGTAAAAAGGATGCCACTTTGAGCACTTTAAGGAGATACATCCAGGCATTCAATCTTGGGAATAGTCATATCTTAAAAACATTCCTTATTACAGTAGGAAGAAAGAAATGGAATGAAAGAAAAAGAAAAGTTCCACAATTAAAATTCAGCTAAAATAGAGAAAATACATTTACAAAATGAAGGATGAAATTCAGTCTGAGAGAGAAAGACTGTTATAGTTACTTGTAGGCTTATTGATATGAACGTCCTTACATTATTCTTGATTTTCAACCAAATATTATAAAGAAATTCATTTAAAGTAAAAATACTGAAACTAATAGTACAAAATTATCATTATTGGTAGACAATGTGATTTTCTATCCAGATACATAGAAACAATTTAAATTTATTAAGATTAATAAGAAATTGATATTTAGAAAATAAATGCAGAAAAATCAAGAACTATATTTTTCAGCAATTGTTATTTGCAAAATATTATGGAGAACAATTTTCATTCATGTTAGTTGCAAAATCTTTAAATGACCAAACTGTCAAACAATACATTGCCTAGTCCGTGGAAGATTTCTAAAATATTTTGACATAATTAGGAACTAGTAAAATTAAGAAATGTCCAGAACCTATATAAATAAAGCTAATGCACTAAACCTGAGACAATGAAAGTCTTAATAAAATGAACATATGTGATGTTTCTAGATGGGAAGTATGAATATTTTAAATATGTCAAATTTATTCTACTAAAGATTTAACTCAATTCCATTATATACCTACTGTTATTAAGGACTTTTTAAAAGTTGAAGTCATGTGAAAGTTTAATGGAAGCACAAAAAAGGGGGGAATGGTGTTAATTTCTATTTTAATAAAGAAAAGTAAGGCACGAGTGCACTGCCAGATAGTTAATATTAAATGGTACCATGATAACTAAAACAGCATGTTACTAGCACCAAATTTCAACAGTGAGATTAAGGAGACTGAGAAAGTGTCAGCAGCAGGCTTGAATTTAATTAGATTTCATATATACTAAGGTAAAATTCCACACCATAGAAACGTGACAGTTTAAGAATGCTGAAAAGATGATTAATGTTTATTCAGGTAATTCAGTAATAAAACAAAGACCATGGTAATTGGTAATTTGCCTTTGTAAAAACTCAGAACTTGTATTTCATCATATTACAAGTAGAAGTTTTAAAATTTATTTCAGCTAGGATGAATAACTAGATCTATAGCCTGTAGAATAGAACTGAGCAGATCTAGAGATCTGCTGTTCAACTATCATGTCTATGGCTGAGAAAAGTCTAGGTAGAACTCACAGTAAATGCCCCTACCCCCGTTGTGGAGACTAAACTCTAGCTTTTTAAACTTAGCTATATCCCCAGCCCTTTATTTTTATTTTTGAGATGGGGTCATACTAAATTGCTGAATTACTTAGGCTAGGCTTGAAGTTGCTTACCTCAGCCTCTCCGCGTGCTGGGATTACATGTGTGTGCCACCATACTAGACTTCATTCTAAATATTCTTACTATAACGAAAAAATATACTAAGAGTATTTTTCCAAAAAAATCAAAGAGTGAATGTCTTCATTAAATAAAGAGCCCTTTTAAAAACATAATGGAAGAATGATAAAAACAGAAATAACAAATACACAGACCTATTGATATGAGCCAATAAAACAACACAAAGAAGAAATTAGTTGTTTAACTGCTAAATTGATTAAAGAAAATCAAAATAAAAAAATACATGTTTTCAATTTTAAAATGTGAAATACTTAGAAAAAAATGATAGCCAGTGTTGGCAATAGTTGGGTAAATGAGACTTCCTATATGTTATAAGGGGAATAAAAGTGATATAACTTGTGTAGAACAATTTAGGAATAAATATCACCATATTTTAAATGTAAACATCTTTTGAAATAGTTATTTTTTTCTAAGCAAATAACCACAGCTTTGAATGAGAGCAATACTATTTAATGGGAAGCAGAAAACAAAATATAAATGGTCCATGTTTACAGTGATGGAGTATTATTAAAGGATTTTATATCTAAATAATGAGCATACTTGTAGGCATTAATAACTCATGACAAAAGTATATATACCTCATGTCATGCACTAGTATTCAGAGTATATCAATACTACCTGAATAAAAAATTTATAAAATATGCCTATTATAATATCAGTGGAACAAAATTTGGAATATATACACCAAAATATTGGTAGTATTAATTTCTTGTTTACAACCTTATAAGTGATATTTGCTTTTTAAAAGTGTGATTTTCTGCATTTTCCAAAATTTCCTAGCCATTGTATTATTTTTGTAATCAGAAGAAAGCTATTCAGTTACTATTATACACAGATGGCAATAAATTGAGATTGATCTTCAGTTTGCAGAGGCTTATGTCAGTGTATATTATTACATGCGTGTGTGCTTGCACACACTCACATACATCCCCCCCCACACACCGACATACTGGAATATAGATCTTTTTGCTTTGTGGCATCAGCTCGTATGGCATTAACTGAGAGTTAGTGACACTCCCAGAGCTATGAGGTCTGTGACGCATGTTGAATTTTTGGACTATTATCATGGTATATTTTTCAACAGTGCCATGAAGCACTGAAGACTGCTTGGTGAAGAGAGTTAGTCTGCTTTGATGGGATTTACAGCTGTCTGAAGAATTTTGTTCTGGTCCAGACTCATTCCCAACTATTAAGCATACCACTATCTTAAAAGATAATTTGCTTCATTTTTCCTTCAGTTACTCCTTGATGTATTCACTTTAAGTGGTTGATGATTTACTATTTCAGGTCAGTCAAGTAAAGAGCAGTGCTCTTTAATATGCAATATTTATTTATTCATCTTACCTCCCTGTTCCTTTGTTCTTCTTTTCTTTCTTCTCTCTCTCCTCCATTCTTGTGTTCTTTTTTTTTTTTTCCTTTTTCTCCACTTCTTTCTCTCAAGTGCCTACTGTGCACCAGGTGTAATACTTAGGGTTGTTCAGAGTGTGTACTTCCCTTCAGTGAGCTGACTTAAAGCATGCTTAGACTAGAAAGAAAAGTAAAATTTGGCATTAGGCTATATTGTTTTTTCAAAATTTTATGAATTTACATTTTGCAAGAGCTAAATCGGAGAATTTTCACAAGGATTTAGTGATAAAGGTGGCAAGAAACTTAAATGTTTTCACAGAATACTTTACCAGAAGCTTGGTGACTTGCCTTACTATATGACTACCTTGTTGGCATGAAGCAAGAACTTTTTTCTGTTATAAACAATTCGCAAACCTTGTCTTAGCAAATTCTATCTCTCTTCTTTACATATCCCCTGAAAGTTTTTTTTTTTTCTGGCACACCCTGAGCAGGATAAACTTTTATTCTCCCTTTTCATTGTTCTCTGTATATGGGATTATGTCCAAGTCTCAATTCCCAACACCTGCAAGTTGATATTTCATTTTTACTGTGTTCTCTAATGTTAGCCCTGACAAAACATCTGGCTTTTGCAGGATGATTACAAAAGTAGAGTTGAACTTTTCCCTCTTTTTTCTTCTTCCAACTATAAATCTCTACCATCTTTTAATTTCTAAAGACTCTAGGGGAGAATGTATCAACTTGGGAGTTGGGATGAAAAGGTGAAACAAGATTTTAATTTGTTGATGGAAATTTTCCCTTAGAGATTAAAAGAAAAAGTGTCAAGGCCATGCTACTAGTCAAAGTTCAGACAGTATGTACACTCATGAATTAAATATAGCCTGGTAGTGGTAGACAGGATCCAGATAGAGCAATGTTCTGATTTATTAAACTTGTCTTTCTAAGTAAGATAAAGTCATTGATCTAATAGACAACTTGAGTCTCTTCTTCCTGAGTCTCAGAAGGAAATAATTCTACCGTAAGAGACTTGGGGGAGAAAGAACTATAAAAACCAGTTCCACTCTGATGGGCAGACATTGGGAGAGGAACTATATAATTTTGTACATTGATTGAGGCTAATTGCTCCCCTGCTTCCAGACAATGTGTTGTCCTGAGACTCAGCACAATTCCACTGAATTTTCTCCCAGAATTAAGAGTGTTGGAAGCTGGACTGCAGCTCAGAGGAACAATGATTTTTGCTTAGCAGTACACTGTGGCCTTCCCAGGATGCCCTGGGCAGAGGGGTGAGATGGAGAAGGAGGCAGCCACTGGCTCCTGTTATATTTTGTCAGTGCTTTCTACAGTTTCTGCTGTTTAGGCATACTTAATTTATTTGATTTATGCAAGGAGGGGGGCAAGAAAGAGGTGACATAGAAAATAGTACAAATTTAATAGCTTAGTTTTTGAAATAATGGTTTTCCCTTTAGCCTTCCAAGTCTTCTTTCACTCTTGTCCACCTAGGAATTCATGAATCTGTAAAGAAATTTCAGATTATGAAATTCAAAAGGAGGGTGTTAGCATCTGTACTTCACCTTTGCAATGGAGGTATTAAAAAAATTGTGGTTTAAAATTTGTGTCTCAAATGTTATATGAGAAAGAAATTATGTATTCGGATAAAGAGCAAAACAGGAGAGAGATAAATAGAAAGTAGGGAGAGGTTCAAATACTTCCTCAAATTATATATTCCTTTGTTTAAAAATATTTAAAAATATATGTAATGTGTTTCACTTCTACTAGTTTATTTTTTTTGTTGAAAAGAAAGTTTTGCTTGTTTCTTTTTTTAAGGAATCTTTTTGGTTTATGTCTTGTACTCTGAGTAACTACTTTGAAGATAATGCTACATAGTGTATTAACTATTGCTGTTCTCTTGTTGTTTGTTATGAATATTAAATTTTTTTATATAATAAAAAAGTAAAGAAATAAAGTTTATGTCTCCTTAAGTGTGAGAGAACCTTGCTTGTGAGGGTAGCTCACAGAGTATTAAATAGGGGAAACCTAGAAAGGTGCAGAAAGAAGAGGAAAAAGGGAAAGCACTCCATTCTAGTCTTAAGGGGATGTAGGAAGGAGAATGAAGAAAGTGACAAAATGGTGTGTGAAGTGATCAAATGCTGGGATGTTAACTTCTGCTCTTCAGACTTCAGGCTGGAGGGGTCAGATAAACACAAGTGTCACTCACTGAGTGCAGAGGGTAATTTTCTCTGTGTTTATTTCTGAGATCTGAGAGGGAGCTAGTTTAGTACCTCGCAGACACGTCAGTCTAGGACATCACCACCCGACTGAAAATAAGTCTAGAGAAAACTTGACAGAAAGCATCAGATTAACTGTGCAATTCATTACCCGTGGCCACCAAGTAATGGGTGCTGTGTGTGAGGGGTAAGCAGTAGAATCAAAGTCAATCTGTAGAACTATGTGTGGCACCAGTGGGAGATGTGAGACCTTCTGGGTGTGGATTCTCAGTAGAAGCATGGGTCCAAACAAAGGAAATGGACCCAGAGTGCTGAACACTGGCTTGTGTGCTACAGATAAAAGGAGCCCTATAGGTAAACAGAGAGTTCATTCAGGAACCCTAAGTCATTGTCCTGCACCTCTAGTCCAAGCACATAAGCAGCTCAGCTGTTTCCATCCTCAGGAAAGAAGCAGCTGGAAGTTAGCTGTGAAGCTGAGCATTTTCATCTAAGAGACTAAAGCTATCCTGAAACGCTTTTTCAAAATACATATCAGGCTGCATTTTAGATCAGATTTGATGTTTATACAAACAATGGGGGACACAGTAGGAAGAATAGATTAGTTACAAACAAAATAATAGGCTATATATATTAAGAAGTTTTTTACGTAATAAATTTTCAGATCTTTGAGTTACACGGTGGGTACAGTTTCGTAACTGCACTTAAGCGGTAAATGATTGACGTTAACCCACAGATGTTATTCTGAGAAATTCTCTACTTTCTCCTTCAAATTTTTTTAAAACTTAAATTCTAATGGAAAGCGAGACAGTTTCAAAAATTGAACTCTCCTCTTTATCCTTCCTTCGTACTTCCCTCTATCCTTTACATGCATATTCTCCTTTCAAGGCTTTTAGCAGTAAATTAATCAAAACCAGCTTCCGAGATCACAATTCTAGGCTTGATGGAATTCCATTCAAAGAACATCACCTGTTGTAAACTACCTATGTACCTTTCTTTTGGCAGATATTCCCATCTGCATTTTTGCCTCTTTATATGAAATCTACATTTCATGTTTGTTTTAGTAAGTTTTTTTTAGGACAAATGTTAAGAACTACTACTTCTAGTCTTCTCTGATATTGTGAAGACTTTTCTGGTTTTGAAATGTGTTTGTAGCAGCTGTACTTAAAGGGTACAAATCATTTTGTCATGCAAACAATCTGCATCTGGATTATGTTTCTCCCCATTTTTGTGTCTAAGTCTGAGTGATTTTCCGTTCTTTTGTCTGCCTAGCTCATGTGTTTTTGTTCTGAGATATTGGTAAGATTGTTTGCTTGACCAAGCTTTAGTCAGACTCCTTAATCTTCTCATAAGCTCACCTGAGCACTCCCTTGCGAAATACAGTTTTATCAAGAACCTTGCCAATTCAGTTTAGCAAGAACATTGCACCCTCAATATCTTTTTATCCCTTAATATCTGAGCACCCTCCTACCTACCCCCTGCTTCTGCTCCCAGGTACAGTTTGGTCACCCTGGCTTGTTTTCAGCAAAAATCCTCTTAGATCAGTATGGCAGGAATCTCCCTGATTCTTTATGTTTCCTCTTTGTAATTTTCTATCCACTGCTCCCCACCCTTTTCCTGGCTACAAATTCCCACTTGCCTAAATTGTTCTAAGTGTTGAGTTGAATCTTGCACCTCTATGGAAACCCTTATTGCAGTATTCCCTATACCCACCATGATTGTCTTGAATAAAAATCTGCCTTACTATGGTTTAACAAGTGTCAATGAAAACTTTGTCATTTGACACAACACATGTGTTTCATAGAATCTATGAACTCAGTAAAGTATGGTGCATATGCTGCGTAAACATTTTTCTTGTCTAATAAAGATAAGTATTTTTCATTAGACTTTCAGAGAGAACTGAGACTGAATAAATTTAAGGAACCATTCCTGAGACATCTTTATATATCAGGCTTATTTTTGTCTTATCAACTCTTCATTTTTCCTTTGTCTTCATTTCCTTCTTTCTCCTCCATAAAATATGGATAGAAAATACATCTTTATGAATATTAAATTTTTTTTTGTTGTCTCATAAAGAGGAAAGAATGAGAAATTTGAGTTTTCTTTAACATATAGAGCTGATTTATGTTTCTTTTGGTTCATTTCTAACCATAGGTTATTAGCTATTTCAAACCAAACTGAAAAAAAACCAATAAAATCAGCAACAAAATACTACCTAGATTTCTTTTGATTTTTGAAAAATATAAAAGACAAATTACTTAAGGTTTTGAGGAAATTATTTTTCAAATGAAGGCTTTTCCTAAATATTGAAACAAATTTTTAAAGAAATCTTAAAATGTTATTTAAGGCAGAACATACACAAATTCTAAAATATATTTGCCCATTCATTTATGTGTCATATGCACTTTATGAAGATAATTTCACACAGTATGTTCAGCACATGTGTTTTTTGAGTACGACCAATCACATGAGGCTTAGTGTGGCATGTTGATCCTTTCAAAAAGTTTTGTATTTTGAAGCATTTTGAATTTGAATTTTTGGATTAAGGAAGCTCAAATTCTAATAGGTCTGAAAGAGGAAATGATTAGGATAAGAATTAGTTAAGACATAAGCATACACATAGAAGATTTTTGCAAATGCAGAGCTGCATTTACAAAGGCCAAAAATGAAAAGGTAGGTCCCACTGGAACATCATTCTTAATCTGGGATTACTGGAGCAAAACGTTCTGAGAGAGAATATTCAGGAAGGGAAGTAGAAGTGAAAGTGGAATGAGTGAATTCTAGAAAGAGAAAAGTAGTTGGTACAATTGATAGTGTGAGTTGAAAAAAACATTTTTTTTTCACTAAGTAGTAATTAACATGATTGAAGGCAGAAAGGGAGAAGTTGCAGAGGAAGAGAGTGAGGATATCGGAAAACATTAAATTATCTAATGGATTTTAGTATTTTCACAGCTCTATTTTTGCCATTACTTCTCAAACTAAATATTTCCTTTTGAGTATTTGAGTCATAAATATGCATTCTTTTGCCTCATATTTAAGATGTAGCTTATTAAAAGAAGTCTGTAGTTCTCCTGTTTGTATCCCATCCCTTTTGGCTGTTTGCATGAGAAGATTCAACCAACTTCTGGCTCTTTCGCAAGCGGTATTCTCCGCTTGGACTGTACAGAGATCAGACTGTGATCTTGAAAAACTGGGACTAAAATTATTAGGTCTCTTTTCACTCAAAATGGGGCATTAATGGTCATACAAAAGGAGTAAATTGGCATGCAGTAGCTAGTTATTCATGGTATAAGCAATTCACTTTCAAGTTTTATTTGAAGGAATCATGTTTCCTGTGGCAAGTTCTATATAAAGTTGATAGCATTTCAGGTTAATGCTATTGACCACTAGGGAAGAAGTGAACTTGGAAGTGTGTGCCAAATAGTCTTCCATAGTAGTAGACTCGTGCTCTCTTCATTTGACCTTTGATTGCCTAGATGTTATGGGCAGCATATCCTGGAACAGTGTGCAACACCCCGGACCTTTGGAGTCTTAGCATCCACTTGAAGCTTAATGATGCACATCACTCTTGCCACCTGTGCTTTGGAGTTACAGCAGTAATACTGGTTCATGAAACAGTTTTCTGCCTCTGTGGTAGTAAATGTGCCTCAGTGAACATTTTTTTTGAAAGAACTTTTCCTTATAGAACCATTCACACTGTTTTTGACCTTGTACAGGGCTCATTCTCCTTTGCAAAAATAGTCATTGCTGGTTAGAGAGATAAAATTACCTATCTTATATGACTGGCATAACTTGAACCATGAAAACTGAGGAAAAAGGATTTTAAAATCCACTTTCTAAACTTGCTGTTTTTACTACCTAAGTAATTGACTTTCTACTTTCCTTGGGAATTATTAAACTGACTAATAGACCAAATGGATTAGAGTCATTTTGCTATGATTTGGCTTTTAGGTCTTTAGCATTCTAAGGGGGTATTTCAGTTGTTTAATTTACCCAGAAACCAGAAAAGTTACTGAAGCAGCTTCCAGTGTTTGAATGTTGAAGAATACCTATCTTAAATAAAGCATTGCCTTAAGTATAACACTTTTCTTTCTGTTTTCAAAATAACTTCATTTGGTAAATGTATACTTTTCTTTTGCTAAGTTTCCTAAGTGTGTACTTCATTTGCTATGTGTTCGTGTCTATGTGTGTGCACAGGTGTATGTATTTGTATTTAGCAACACCTATACTGGTGTCTTACCTGAAATCCTACAGAAAAAGTCAAGAGTTGGAGGAAACTTTTGTATCTATGGAAAATTTCACTTTGTAAATAAAACAGGTGAACCTAACAAATTGTGAACTCATTGAAAATGAGAAAGTTAAATTTAAGTGGCTAAAAGGACCATCGTAAGGATCTAGAAACATTATCAGAACATCATTCAGATATGTTTTAGGAGTTGATTCTAATTATCCTATTTATGAGGAATATTTTAATATTTCTAGGTGTTAAGATCTTATTTTTTACATTTTAGTCTTTATTTACACTTTCAGTTTCTCACAGTAGAGAACCAATGTGGTATTTAAATGTGTGTCTGATTTATTTCGCTTAAAAGTATGGTCTCAAAATGCATTCATTTACCTAGAAATATCTCGAGCTTATTGTGCTTTATGGCAGAGTAGTACTCCATTGTATAAGAAAACCACATATTCTTTATCCATTCCTCGGCTGATGGGCATTTAGGCTGTTTCCAAGATTTAGCTATTACAGACTGTGCCGCTATAAATATGGGTGTGCATATATCACTGTGGTTTGATGCTTTTAATTCTTTTGGGAAGATACCAAGCAGAGGAATAGCTGGGTCAAATGGAACCTCTAGTCCTAGTTCCCTGAGGAATCTCCACACTGATTTCCATAGTGGTTGCACCACTCTATACTCCCATCAACAGTGGAGAAGTGTTCCTTTTTTCCCATAGCCCCTCTGGCATTTGTTATTGGCTGATTTGTTGATAATAGCCATTCTTTCTGGAGTGAGATGGAATCTCAGGGTTGTTTTAATTTGCATCTCTCGAATGATCAGTGGTGTTGAACAGTTTTTCATATGTTTATTTACTGTTTCTACTTCTTCGTTTGAGAAGTGTCTATATATTTCAGCTGCCCACTTTTGTATTGGGTCTTGAAGTTTGTCTGATTTTTTTGAGTTCTTTATATATTCAAGATGTTAGTCCTTTGTCAGAGGAATAGCTTGCAAAGTTTTTTTTCCCACTTCACGGGTTGTCTCTTTGCTCTGTTGTTGGTATTTCTTGCTGTGCAAAAGCTTTTTTAATAAGATTAGATCCCAGTTGTTGATTCTTTGTGATATTTCCTGGGCAATTGGGATTTTGTTCATGAAGTCTTTGCCTGCTTCTATGTCTTCAAGAGTTCTACCTATTCTATCTTCCAGCAAACTTAGTGTTTCTGTTTTAATACTTAGATCTTTGATCCACTTGATTTTAGCTTAGTGCATGGGGAAAGATTCGAGTCTAGTTTTAACCTTCAGCATGTAGAGAGCCAGTTTTTCCAGCAACATTTATAAAAGAGGGTATCTTTCTTCCAGTGAGGTGGTTTGGTCCCTTTGTCAAAGATAAGGTGACTGAGAGTGTTTGAACATGTTTCTGCATCTTCTAATCTGTTCCATTGGTCCTGGGGTCTGGTTTTTTTTTTTGCCAGTACCATGCTGTTTTTATCACAGTAGCTTCGTAATATAATTTCAAGTTAGGGATTGTGATTGGCTCCTGCTTTGCTTTTGTTGCCCAGAATTGCTTTTGCTATTCTAGGTTTCTTTTGGTTCCAAATGAGTTTTAGGATTGTTGTCTAATTCTGTAAGGTATGCTATTGATATTTTAATTGGGATTGCATTAATCTGTATAACAGTTTTGGGAGTATGGCCATTTTCACTATACTGGTTCTTCCTAGCCAAGAACAAGCGATATCTTCCTATTTTCTGATATCTTCTTCAATCTCCTTTTTCAAAGTACTGTAGTTTTCAATGTATTGCTCTTTTACTTCCTTTGTTAGACTGATTCTTAGGTACTTCAGTTTTTTGGATGCTACTGTGAAAGGTGTTGTTTCCCTAATTTCTCTCTTGGTGAGTCTGTATATTTATGAGTGTTGACTTTGTATCCAGCTATGCTGCTGAATTTGCTTATTAAACCTAGAAGTCTTTTGGTGGAGTTTTTGGGGGTCTTCTATGTAGAGTATCATGTCATCTGCAAATAATGATAATTTAATTTCTTCCCTTCCTATCCTTTTTCCTTTATTTCTTTCTCTTGTCTAATTGCTCTGGTTAGTGTTTCTGGAACTATATTGAATAAGAGTGGTGAGAGCAGACATCCTTGTCTTGTTCCAGATTTTAGAGTGAGAGCTTTTAGTTTTTGAGCATTTAGTATGATGTTGGCTGTTGGCTTGTCACAGATGGCTTTTATCAGATTGAGATAAATACCATCTATTCAAATTTTCTGCAAGGTTTTTATCATGAATGGGTGTTGGACCTTGTCAAATGCCTTTTCTGTGTCTGTTGAGATGATCATATGGTTTTTGTCCTTGGCTCTGTTAATGTAGTGTATCGCATTTATTGCTTTGTATATGTTGAACCATCCCTGCATCCCTGGGATGAATCCTACTTTCTCATAGTGTATAATCTTCTTGATAATGTGTTGCATTCTGCTTGCTAGTATCTTATTGAGAATTTTTGCATCTATGTTCATTAATGAGATTGGCCTGTAGTTGTCTTTTTTCGTTGGATCCTTCTATGGTTTTGGTATCAGGTTAATGCTTGCTTCCAGAAATGAATTTGAGAGTATTACTTCTGTTTCAATTTTGTTGAAGAATTTGAGAATTTGTGGCAATAAATCATCTCTAAAGTTCTTGTAGAATTCAGCAGTGACTCCATCAGGACCTGGGCTTTTCTTTGTTGGTAGGTTTTTAATTACTTCTTCAATTTCAGTGGCTGATATTGGGTTATTTAGAGTTTTTATATATTCTTGACTCCAGTTTTGGTAATTCATATGTATCTAGGAATCTGTCTATTTCTTCTGTATTTTTGATCTTATTAGAATATAGGTCCTCAAAGTAGGTATTGATGATCTTTTGGATTTCTGCCGGATCTGTTGTGATTTCACCCTTTCATTCCTAATTGCATGGATTCGAGTCTCTCCTTTTTTTTATTTTTTTATAAGTTTGGCTAAGGGTTTGTCAATTTTATTTAATTTTTCAAAGAACCGACTTCCATTCAGTGATTCTTTGTATTGTTTTTGTAGTTTCAATTGGATTAATTTTGGTTCTGAGCTTTATAATGTTCTCCCTCTTATGAGCTTTGGGTTTGACTTGCTCTTCTTTTTCTAGAAGCTCGAGGTTCAACATTAGGTTGTTTATTTGAGCTTGCTCTGTTTTTCTGATATGGGAGTTCAAAGCTATAAATTTCCCTTGTAGGACTGCTTTCACTGTGTCCCATAAATTTCAGTAGGTTGTATTGTCATTATCATTCAATTGTAGAAACTAATTTCTTCTTTAATTTCCTCTGTGACTGATTATTCAGGAGGGTGCTATTTAATTTCCATGTATTTATGAAGTTTTTGTGGTTCCTTTTGCCGTTTATTTCCAGTTTCAATGCACTATGGTCTGATAGTATGCATGGGATAATTTCAATTCCTTTGCATTTACTTAAGCATGTTCTATGAGCTAGTATGTGGTCTATTTTGGAGAAAGTCCCATGTGCAGCTGAGAAGAATGTGTATTCTGATGTTGTGGGGTGGAATACTCTGTATACGTCTACTAGGTCCATTTGTTCAAGAGTTTTGTTTAGTTCTGATACTTCCCTGTTGACTTTTTGTCTAGTCGATCTGTCAATTTGTAACAGTGGGGTATTGAAGTCCCCCATTACAATTGTATTGGTGCTTATTTGGTTTTTCATGTTTGTCAATATTTGCTGTATGTAATTAGGTGCGCTGGTATTAGGTGCATATATATTTATGATTGTCCTCTCTTCTTCTTGAGTTGTTTCCTTTACAAGGGTGTAGTGACCTTCTTTGTCTTTCTGAATGAGTCTTGGCTTGAAATCCACTCTGTCTGCAAATAGAATGGCTACTTCTGCTTTTTTTGGGTTCCTGTCGCATGAAGTATTGTTTTCCATCCTTTGACTTTCAGTCTATAAATTTCTTTTTGAATTAAATGTGTTTCTTGTGTGCAGCGTATTTCTGGGTCTTGCTTCTTGACCTATTCTGCCAGTCTGCTTCTTTTGATTGGTGAGTTGAGACCATTTACATTGATGGTTATAACTGACATATGTTGACTTATTCTTGTCATGTTATTTACCTGTTGTTGGCTCTCTATTTTTCCCTTCTGCTTAATTACTTGCCTTTGCTGAAGGATTCATTCTGTTGCAATTCCTGGAGTTATAGTCCTCATTTTCTCTTTCCAGAATGTCCTTCAGAATATTTTGGAGTACTGGTTTGGGTGGTCATGAATCTCTTCAGGTGTTCTTTGTCATGGAAGTATCTTACTTCTCCATCAGTTTTGAAAGATAGTCTTGCAGGGTACATCAATCTGGGCTGAAGGTTGCTGTCTTTTAGGGCTTGAAATACTTCATTCCAGGCTCTCCTTGACTTGAGGGTTTGTGTTGAGAAGTCTGCTGTTATTCTGATGGGCTTTCCTTTATAGGTTATTTATTTCTTTTCTCTAATAGCTTTTAATATTCTGTTCTTGTATTGAATTTCTGGAAACTTGACTGTTATATGCCTTGGGGTAGATTTTTGTTGATCATGGCTAATTGGAATTCTGTGTGACTCGCTTATCTGTATGTCAAGCTCTTTTTCCATACTTGGGAAGTTTTCTGCTATTACTTCTGTGAACAGGTTTTTTATGTCATTTGTGCTATTTCTTGCTTTTTCATTGACTCTGATCAATCTTATGTTCTTCTTTGTGTCGTCTAGTAGTTGTTGTATTGATTTTTCACAGTCCTTTACCATTTTGAAGAACTCTTTCTTTTCTCAATAGTCACAATCTTGTCTTCTATAGCTGAAATTCTGTCTTCTCATTGTTTCATTCTACTATGTATGCTTTCAATAGCATATTTAATCTTCTGGACATCTGCTTGAATCTGTTTCATGGATTCCATTTCTTCCCTGTGTTGGACATTTATAGTGTCCATCATTTTCCTAAGCTCCTCTATTTTTTTTTATCTTTGTCCGCTCTAGAGTCACAAATCATGTCTTTCATTCTGGAAATGATTTCTAGAGCTTCATTCATCTGCTTTGTTACTTCTGCTGTTACTGCTTCCATGAATTCGCATGGGAATCATTCAGATTTTTCCACCTCATTTGTTTTTGAGTTTACATTTGGTGAGCTGGAGGTCTGGGGTTGCATCTTGTTGTATGTCTTCTCATTTTCTAATTTTTCTTGTTTAGTTTAGTTCCTGAGTTGATGCTTATGAATTGGTATGGCAGGTGGCTTTCTTTTTAGTATGGAGAACTGTTGGGAAATGACTACTTCTTCAGAGATGTCTCCCAGGTGTGGCTGGTTTTTTGTGTTTTAAATCTGTTGCAAGATCTTACCTCTTCAATTTATTGGGACTGAGAAGTTGCTGTCTATTTGACCAACTCCTGGTTCTTTGACTCTGGCCTATAGTGTTATTTATGACCCTCTGCCAATCTCATTCTTAGCATACAAGAAAGAACTGATTAGAATAATTCTGTAACCTTGGCTAAAGTAGTACAATCATCAACAACAATAGCATCAAACACAGTCTAGAAAATGACAAATTGGTAACTATTGATCTGCCACCTTTAACCATATGAACTAGATTTGTGGTTATATAACAATATCCAAAATAAACCAGAAACTCGTATACAGTAAATATGCCCTCAGTATGGTGATTTTGCCCTTAGGGGAGACATTTCAAAGAGGTTTGGAGGAAAGAATAGAAAAACAGAAGAAGTGAAAGAGATGAAAAGTAAGGTTGGGGGATGGGGAAATTATGCCAACTTTTGGGAACTAGTAGAGAAAACAGGAGGGAAGGAGAGAAGCAAGAAACAAAAACAAAGGCAGAATAAAACAATAACCGCAAAAAACTAGAAATTCACTTTCCCATAAAAACAAAAGAAGAGCAGGGAGGGAAAAAATACAGAAGAAGAAGCAGGAGAAGGGGAAGGTGAAGGTAAAGAGGAAGAAGAAGATGAGCAAGAAAAAAAAACAATCAAAAAAGCTATAACAACAGGGGAAAAGAAAGGAAAAAAAGAAAAAGAAATATCTGCTTCCAGATGTGTCTCTGCTATCACTTGTAGACAGAGTAGAGAGGCCCAGATCCTTGTTGATTAATCCCAGCTGTAGATTTGTGGCAGTGTAGTGAGTGTTACCAGCCAGGTTCAATAGCAAGGCTTCACCAGTTCCACTGAAGTTCATCCTGGTCTCTGGCTGTGGGATTGGAACCCAATTTGTTCAGCTGGAGAGACACTGTGTGTCTCCCACCAGCTTGGACTCAGTTCACTGCCAGTTTGAACTTGGCTCCTTTCCCTCCTGATGATTTGAGTTTGAACTCTCCTCTGCCTTCCCTCACCTTGCCCCAACACCAAAAGCCACTGGCAGTTTTTCTGAGTTCTGAGCTCAGCCCCTTTCCAAGAGGGCAATTGGGTGATCACCACCCTTTCCTAGGGTACCTCTGAACCCAGATGACTCACATGACTCACTAGCCACTGCAGTCTGTCTTGTCCACTGCTCTGCTCTTCTTGTGTGTCTTTCTGTGGAGGCCTCTGGGGTCACCAGTAGTCACTGTGTGTCTGTAGGTTCAAGCTGCATCACTTGTGCTGAGAGCTGGAGCTGTGAGCCAGGCTATGAACCAGAGCTCTGGGAGAAAGCGCTGTCCATTCATCACCTTCTTCTATGCTGGTCTCTCCTTTTGCTTTCCCCGGGGGGTTTAACTCTCACTTCAGATCCCTGCTGGGTCCTGGGAACACACTTCCCTCCTTCTTCTCTTCCCTAAATTTCTGTATTCCAGTGTCTGGAAAACAAATCTTGGATAGAGTTTTTCTCTGCTTCTCACCCCTCCACCATCTTCCTGGAAGTCCAGTGTTAAGATCTTCTCTTCCGAGATCTGTAAAAATTCATCATCAACTGGAATATTTACTTTAATTATTAAATGTGTCTCTTATACAAAGTATCATGGTAGAGACTCTGAGTAATATGTAGTCTTTCAGTTTATATGTACATAGGGAGCATTTTGCACTGGGTAGCACTGAGATCTCTGTGGTGGGACCCAGAATCAAAATGCAAGTGACTATTTCAACTGGAAAATGGTTATGGTGGAGTGAAATATGAGGTTTGGAGGCTGGCTTGATGTAATCTAATGGCTAAAGAATAGTAAGAAAGTACCTTGAGTAGGCTAGTGGCTAAGGTAATAGAAATAAAGGAATGAGTTGAGAAACTTTTTTCAAAACTTGACTAAGCGCTAATAGATGGGATGGGGAAAAAGGAAGAGAGAAAAGAAAAATTCAAGTATTCTAGTTAACTTCATTAAAATTAAGAATAGTAAAACTGTTGGAAATAATAAATTCCAAAGACTTCAATTCTAAAAATAAGTAGGTAATAGCAAAGGTTTCCAATCAAAGATGTTGGCTAGCATTTGCAGAGGAAAAGGCAGATTAATGTAATGCCCAGGGATTGCCTGGTTGCATGGAAAAGAGGTAAGGCAGGAAAATTGAAGATTTTTTCCCAAGTTCCAGTTGCTAAGATTTTCATAAATGAGGTAGTTTTAGTAAAATATCTCGTATTCAAAACCTACTATATAATTACTGCTACGTTGTACTAAGTGTCTGAAAATTTAGGTCATTAGGCATTAGTACTTCATGCAAACATAAATGTATGTGCACACATAATCACATAAATTGTGCATTGGAAAACATTGACTTTGGCAGTTTTTTGGGTAAGACACCAAATGTGGAGGCAACAAAAGCAAAAGTAGATATACGGGATTACGTTAAACAAAAAAGCTTCTGTACAGTGTGGTATTTTTCCAATATCACATTTTGATTAGTGTAGCTTTGTAAAAAGTCTTAAAATTAGATATTGTAAAGATTTCAGCTTTGTTCTCAAAACTGTTTTGGTAATTCTAATTCCTTTCTCTTTCCTATTAATTTTAGAACTAGGTTATTGAAAAAAACTCCTGCTGGAATTTAACTTGAGATTGCATTGAATATATTAATCTATTTGGAATAACAGACACTTTTATAATATAAAGCTTTTAAATCTATGTGCACATTGTATCTTTATTTAGGTCTTCTTTGATTTCTTTCATCAGCGTTATATGTTTAAGCATACAGATCACATACATATTTTGTTAAATATACACCTACGTATTTTATTGTTTGGTGCTATCATAAATAGTGGTGCTTTCAAATTTAAGTTTCCCATTATTTATTGTAGTATAAAGTACAATTAGCTCTCCATATCCATGATGTGGATTCAACCAAGTGTTGATCTTCAGAAAAAAACTGCATCTGTACTGAAAATATACAGATTTTTTTTCCCTATCTTATTCTTTAAACAATATAGTATAACATAGTTTTCACATTATGTTAGGTACTGTAAGTGACCTAGAGATGATTTAAAGTGTAAAAGAGGATGTGCATGGGCTATATGCAAATAATATGCCGATCACTCTATGTAAGGGACTTGAGCATCTGCAGATTTTTGTTATCTGCGGGATTCCTAGAACCAATAGCTTTGGATACCAAGGGAGAACACAATATAGAAAAATAATTGGATTTTATATATTAAAAGTGTAACCTGTGAATTTGCAAATTCTAGTATGTTCCCTTCTTTTATTAAAGCTTCCATAGGATTTTCTAAGTAGACAATCATGTAGCTTATTTAAAAATCACAGTTTTAGGGGCTGGGGATTTGGCTCAGTGGTTAGAGTGCTTGCCTAGCAAGCACAAGGCCCTGAGTTTGATCCCCAGCATCCCCCCCCCGAAAAGTTATAGTTTTATTTTTCCTTTTCAATTTATATGATTGCTTCCTTTCCCTTCCTTTTTAGTATGCTCATGAATAAGAATTGAGTAAGTGGATATTGTTGCTTTTCTCCAGTTAGGGAAAAAGGATCCAGCCTTGCACCACTAAGTATGGTATTAGCTGTAGATTTTTTTTTTAAGTGCTACTTGTCTAGTTAATGGAACTTCCTGTATATTCCTAGTTAGCTGAACTCTTTATTTTAATTCCATGTGGTTGTGACATTTTGAAAAATGCATTTTCTACATTCTTAAAAAGATTTGTGGTTTTTCATCATCAGTCTGCTTAAATAATGAATTATATTGATTAGTTTTCAAATACTGAATCAGTCTTTACTATTACAGGATAAAGACACTTAGTTTCAGTTTACTATACTTTTTTGTGCACTTCTACCTATAATTTGTTATTATTATTGATAATTTTTGTGTCTGTGTTAATGAGGGCAGTTGTTACGTAGTTCTTTCTCTTGTAGTGTCTTTGTATGCTTTTAGTGGTGCTGGTTTAACAAAATGAGATAGAATTCTTTCATTTTATGATTTTGGAAAGCTATTGTGTATTATTGTGATTGGTATTATTTTTCTTTAAATATTTGCAAGAAGTCATCAAAACCATCTGGTCTTGAATTTTTCCTTTCTAAAATGCCAGAATAATGTTTAAAAATGTAATTGAGAACTTTGTATCTGAAATATTTGTTGCATTCTTGTACATTTTTTCATTTATTTCCATAACATTTTTTTTACTTGTACAGAAATTTTGACTTAGGTCAGCAGGAGATATTGATAGGAGGAAGGAATAAAAAAATATGTTTGATGCAAATTAGAATTCTTAACATTTCGCCGAGGAAGATGAACTGTTCATGTGGGAAGGCTAGACTTAATACTTGTGACTTAGACTTGTGACTTTGATGAGTCATGTGACTCTCTTGGGCTCCAGTTCTCTTACTTAAAAAATGTGTAGACTATATCATAAAAAGCCTTTACACCAGATAAATTGCCGTGGAGTGAAGATCGATCAAGGGTAAGATCAGAGGGAGAGATGCATTGAAGGACTTGGAGTCCATAGTGAAATTTGGATATGGTGGTGGCTGGGGATCAGAGAAGGAACTGAGATACCAGGTCCCAGCTACTGTGTAATTTTATTAGCAATGTGGTGTAAGTACAATTTCAGGAAAACACATAGGCTGATCATTAATTTCTAAGAAAATATGTTAAGCTATCTCTAAGTATCAGTTCAAAACAACAGGTAACCTCCTAGTTAATAAGAAACCTATAAGTATAGCACATAGCTTCTGGTAAATGAGGAACCTGTTTGCAACACAGCCTGCAAGAAACCAATAACTTCTAGGACAGTACATGGAAGAGTCCTTGTGCGCAGGACGCCTTCTCAGTTGACCCTGTTTGCTGAGTCAGCTGGGCGTATGGGTCCTGTAGTCATGGCTCTATGCAGCCCGGTCTCCAACAATAAATTATTCTGAATTTATGCCTAATTCATGAACGACCTCATTAGTAAGATTTTAATGGAAGATAAACACTAGTTTTCCTGAAGTTAAAAAAATCAAAGATATAAAATATGATTGTGGGAGAAGCAAGAAGCTGATCATCAAAATATGTATTCCTTTTGATTTCTGGAGTAGAGCTGAATTTTATTTTTCAATTCTCCTTGGGAATATTTGTGATTTTGTAGCTGGATTTTAGGCAGTGTAGCATGAGAAGTACTAAATGCCAAGTACAGTCATGGTTCCTAAAGACCTTTGGTATGTAGTCCTGCATGTGTCACACTCCCCATCAAACCAGCTGGGTGGAGATAATCATGTGACTGTGTTTGTTGTTTGGTTTAAGGGTAGGGATAGGAATCCAAGTAATGCACCAGAGCAGGCATTGCAACAGCAACAACATTTAATTTACACAGCTGTTGAAACTTACTCACACCTGTGATGTTGTGCAACAGCAATGCTGATTTAGGAATTGTTGAATGATCAGGGGAAGCACAAAGATTTGTATGTATTTATGAGCAATAGGATGTATCAGATGTTTTCATGACTCATTAACAATTTCCATAGTTCTACCTTTGCCCTAAAAATATTTGCATATATTTAAAGAAAGAACTCCACAGTACTTTAGAAATAACAAACTGACAATTAAAATAGAGAGACAATTGATTCATGTGCTTTCTGTGTGATAAAAGGTTGTTTAGATTTCAAGGTTTATTTTGTCCTGATACCAGAGTCATTAATCACCCTTCCTCATTTCCTTCTACTGCTGGGATATGACAAGGATTTTCTTTCACCTTGAAAAACTGCATGAAGTGGAGAGACTTTTGCTTTATACCTGCAGTCTTAACATACCCTACAGAGTAAAAGTAAATTGTTTTTTATTCTGTACTCTGTTGTATTTTTGAAAAATGGTTTTCAAATCACAGATTTGATTCCTCTCTTGGTATTGAAAGATCATAAACAAATACAATTTTTATGTTATTTTCCTTTAGTAAGGTTTATGATTTTATCTTCAACTGGACTAATTCAATAAACAACAGACCATAAGGTAGTAAATGTATACACTATTAATTTTTATTGCTAAAATTTCTTTTATGTACTATTTGATCTAAAGATGTTATTCACAGTTTTATGATGATACTGGCAGATGTGGAAAAAAATCTAGCTATAATTCCTATTGATAAAGTCTGAATATTTTTGACTCAACCACCCAAGTGGTAACAACAATTCAAATCTCATGAGCCAGTTCATTAAGTGAGAAATGTTGGTTATGAAAAATAAAGTAAAGCACCATCAAGCATTTTGGAACTAGGGTAGAATTTAAAGGTCAATTTGGAGAGTATTGCAATTTCATAATAGTAAAGTCTTCTTCTATTCCTTAACATAAATATCTGCCTGTTTAGATCACCTTTAATTTCTTTCAGTTGTGTTTTATAGCTTTCAAAATATGAGTTTTGCACTTCTTTTATTAAACTTATTCCTATTTTGATGCTTTTTTTTTTTAACAGAAATGTCTTCTAAATTTTATGTTTGAGTTGTATATTGCTAATGTATATAAATGTATGTTAAAAATTTTATCTTGTGCCCTGTAAACTTGAATTTATTTATGAGTTACAGTAAATTCTTGTGGATTTTGTGGAATTTTCCATATTGAATTTCTTTTCTTTTGTGGCTTGAATAAAAAAAAAAAGAAAGAAAATCTTCTCACTCAGTTGCACTGATAAGAGCACCTAGTTTAATGAGTAGCTCTGTCTTGATCATCAATTTGACTGGATTAAGAGACTCCTGGGGTGATGATTAGATTGTGACTTCATAGCAGAATATGGGTTATTAGCATGTGGTGTCTAGTTAGAGAAAGTGAGCTCATGGGGCATGACTTTGGGCACTATATGTTTGCTGGCACTTTCCTCTCTTGTTTTGCCTCCTGTCTACTTTCTGGTTGCCATCAGTTAAACAGTTTACTTTGGTGTGCCCTTCTTGTGTGATATATCTGCTGTGGATACAGCCAATCATGGATTGAAACTCTGAAAACCTGAGCCAAAATAAAGCTGTTCAGTAAGTGGCAAGTGTCAGGTATTTTGTCCCAACAATGGAAAAGCTGACTTTACAATGCAAAATGTGAGTAGTTTTCTCATTGCTGAGACAAAAATACGTGAAAGTTAAAGGAGGAAAGGTTTATTTCAGCTCACAGTTTGTAGAGGTTTCAGTCCACAGTCAGCTGGCTCCAAGGCAGGGTGGCCTGGATGAGGGGCATCACAGAGGAGAAACAGTTCATGGCAGGCAGAAGGCAGCAAAAGCAACAAGCAGCAAGCAATGGCAGCAGCCCTCCCTCTGCTGCTTGTATTCTATCCAGGCTATACACCCTTAGGGGAGGAAGAACTCACAGCCAGGATGGGCCTTCCCATTATCCACACTCAGAACTATGCCAAGCAAATCAGTGAACTGACTAACTTAGTAATCACACACTCTTGATCCCAGCATCACACACTCTAGATCCAGCCACCTCTGGAAACCTCGCTATGACTGAATGAGGCTTTGAGGGGACATCTAGACACAAGCTATAACAAGTGGTGAGGAAAATCTTTGTTTTCTTTCCAATTCTTGGGAAAAAGTATTCAATCTTTCATCATAATTTTGTTATTAATTGTGGTTTTTGGAAGGTATATATTATCAGGTTGTGAAAAATCTCTTTTTTTCTTAATGTAGTGAATTTTTTTTTTATTATAAAAGCAACTGGATTTTGTCAAATAATTTTTCTGCCTTTTGAGACCCTGTGCTTTTGTCTTTTTTTTTCTATGGATAGTTGTATTAATTTATTTTGAGATATTGAACCAATTTTGAATCTTGGAAAAAATATCACTCAGTTTGTTAATGATTTGTTGAGGTCATTTTTGTGTATGTTCATGAGAAATATTGGTGCTTGTATTTCTCTTTTTGTGACATCTCTGTTTTTGATATCAGGATAATACTGACCTCATATAGTAAATTTGAAAGTGTTTCATCTCCTTTTAAAAGAAAAGAGAATTAGTGAACAGTTAATATTAATTTTTTGAATGTTTGGCAGAATTTATCGTTGAAGACCCCTGGGCTTGAGTTTTACTTTTACTGACGTTTGTTTTATTTTATTTTATTTTTTTATTTATTCAACCTCTTTACTTATTGTAGTATATTCATAGTATAGTCTACTTTTCTGTTTTTTTCTTGAGTCAGTTTTGGTGTATGGTATCTTAGCAATTTGTTCTTTTCCTCCATTTTATCTAATTTGTTGTGCAAGAGTTTTTCTTCTTTAGTTAATTATTTTAATTATTTGAGCTTTCTGTCTTTTTTCTTGGTTGATATGCGTAAAGTTTTGTCACATTTTTGTCTTTCAAAGGACAAACTTTTGGTTTCATTGATATTCTCATTTTTTTCTGTGTTTTGATATTCTCATTTGTTTTCTGTTTTCTATTTCTCCCTTCAGTTCATTCCATTTTTGCTTTAGATATATATGTTTATATTGATATATTGTTGTAAGTTGCATAATGTATGTACATTATTCTATCTCTTTATTGGTTAATGCTTCTCTCAGTTCAAAACTTCCCCATTAATTCTAGTAACATTTTTATTTTAAAACCTATTTTATCTGATACTTCCATAGCCACTTCAGACTTTTTATGGTTTTTGTTTTATAATATATATTTTAGTGTTTACTTTCAATCTATTTATCTTTAAATTTAAATCTGTATTCTATAGATAGTATAGATTTTGATTTGTTTTTTCATTCATTTTAATTATCTTTGCCTAATGACTGGATTTTTAAATCTATTCACATTTAATGCATTTTTTATATACTTGGTTTTGCATCTGACATTTTGCCTTTCTTTTTATATATCTCTTGTCTTCTATTCATCTCATACTACTTTCTTTGGTATCAAATGAATATTTTCTAGTGTAACCTGTTATTTTTCATTCCTTTGTTTTTTATTGTTTGTTCTGTGACCATGTATCTCTTAATTTATCAGAATCTACTTTAGATTTATAGAAAATAATTCTAGTTCTATTACTATACATACCACTCTTATACATGTTGTATAAACAAAGGAAGCTGTGAGAAGATATGAGGGAAAGTATATACAACACATATACCAACACAGCCTATAATATTACAATTCTTACCTACCATTTCTTATTCTCTTCACGATTTCTGTCTATTTGAGTTGCTTTCTGCTCTCACTGAGGTAAAGCATTGGTCCCGCACACACCCTTCATATTGTTATTTCAAAATATTGTTATAGTTCTACATGTAATAGACTCATCACACAATTATAAAATATTGATTTATATAATTTCTAATTAGGTTAATCAAGACTTAAAAAGAAGTGTGCATTTGTTGTTTTTAAAAGTATAAGGTTATTTTTACTGTCACCTTTAGTTTTTTTCATGTGGATTTACATTGTGGTCTGGAAATATTTTCATCAGTATTTTTGTGAGGTGGAAAAGCTAGCAATGAATTCTCTGTAATTATCTGTAAATGTCTTTTAATTTTTTGAAAGACAACTTTGCTGGATGTAAGATTCTTGGTTGAGTTTTTGCTTTCAGCATTTTGAAAATGTCATCCCATTGCCTTCTGACAGCAGTTGTTTCTGATGTTAAATTTATTGTGGTTTCCACACATATGATTTCAAGCTTCTATTTTTTTAGTTTTAAGCTTTTCAGTACGATACATCAATGTATGAATCTCTTTATACATATTCTATTTGGAGTTTATTGAGATTTTTGGATGTGTTTTGATTTTAATTTAAACAATATTCATTAAGGTTTAGCCATTATTTCTTCAAATACTTTTTCTGCTCCTTTGTCTTGCTCATCTGTTTCAGATGTACACAGTACGTGTTTGATGACAGCCTTAATCTCGTCCCACATTTCTATCATGCTCTCTTCTTTTCTTTCTTTCTTGATTCTCTCCGATTTTCAGATTGTATTATCTCTGTCTTTAAGTTTGTAGAGTCTTTCTTCTACAAAGTTATTTCTACTGTTGAGCTTCTCTTGTGAACTCTTTGTTTAGTTATTTTATTTTTTGCAATAAGATAGTTGCTTTATTAAATAACAAGCAAAACTGTGTATCATCTAGACGTTTATGAGAGAAACCAGAGAGAATGATAGTTAAGAGAACTGTCCTAGTTAAACCTGAAGTACTGGCCTCAGAGATGACCTCTGCCAATTGTATGGGATTGCGAAGTATTTTATACCTTAGGCCACTATTGGAAACAATGGAGAAATCAGCCTACCTGTAATCCTACCATCTTCTAACAGCCAGGTGTGATACCAGCAAAAGTAGACAACTGAAAAGGAGGCTCAGGAAGAGGAACAGTAAAAGACAGCCCTAATAAATCTGTCCTACCAGGTGACTATTCATCCTTTGCAGGCATGCCAACATTAATAGCATATTCTGTGTTAATTTTTTCTGCACAGGCACTAAGAAGAATTCCAGTATAGTTCCCTTCATAGTACATACTCTGCATACTTAATAACTGCACACACCAACCTCTATACTTTGGTTCTGTGGCAGTCAGGAGTATGCCTGTTTTATTTACAGCCGTTTCTTTGTGATTTGATATGGTGACTGACACTTAATAAATACGCAATAATGAACAAATGAATGAATGAACAAATAAATTAATGAACAAGTAAAAAGAAAAATGAATCAGTTGAAATCTATTAAATCAGAATTTTCTGCAATTTGTTATTTATGGTATTTGGAGTCCCAACATTATTGGAGTTTATGTCACATGTTGTATACAATGCAGAGTGCCTTTCCTAAATTTAGGATTTTCAGAATAGAATCTTTACTATTTTTCAATGAACAATTCTATGGTTGGTTGAATAATGGCTCCTTTAAAGAGCTCTATAACTTAGTCCTTGGAATTCATGACTATATCACCTTACATGACTAAATAAGTAAATAACAAAGAGACTGTGTAGATATGAATAAATGTGTGGACCTTGAGATAGGAAGAATTATTCTAGATTACCAGATGGGCTCAGTTTTATCACAGAATCCGTACAATCAGAGAACTTCTCATGCTTATGTAAGAGAGAGATGGCAACGTGAGAAGAAAGACTTGGCATTCCACTGCTGCTTTTTAGGTATAGGTGTCCAGTCTCAAAGGGTGGAGAGAAGCTTCTAGAAGCTAATACTGGCCCCAGAATTTGGCAGCCAACAAGAAAATGGACACCTCAGTCCTACAACCACAAAGGACTGGATTATACTTGCACTCAAAGGAGCAAGAAATAGGTTTTTCTCTAGAGCAGTGATGGCATACCTTTTAGAGCTTTCAGTGATACGAATAGCCCACTGCGTCATGCATGCCACAGGTTTGCTACCACTGCTCTAGAGTCTACACAAAGTCCCACGGACTTTTTAATCCTGTAACATCTATGTCAGTCTTCTCATCTACAGAGTTAGGATGATAAGTTTGTTTTCTTTTAAGCCTCTAAATTTTTATATGTTTTAATGCAGAAACTGAATACAAATTCCTATCTAGGTTTGAACTGTAATGAAATTTTCAAAATTAAATTATAGATTTTAATCTGGGGAGAAAGCCTTTTACTGTCTTACATTTGGAAAACTCACACAATGTTTCATTTCATGTCATAGATCTCAAGCCTGATCACTCATATACACTTTTCCAGTCCCATGCTACTGATGAGGAAGAGCTGTCAGTAATTTCTACTACATTCTTGAAGAATTTTCTTTTATAGCACATGGACATTGAAAAAAAAAGAATTAATTTCTGGTGAGGTGTATAGCATATTTCTGGTTATCACTTTTTACTTTTAGTTTAATATATATTCTACACATTTGAACAGTTTAAACACATCATTTAACAAAAAGAAAATCAGTATTTTTTAAATTTTATTTTAGTAACACATTTTAGATATACATAATGATAACATTCATCATAGGAAAATTGCTCCTGTACATGATATATCTTGCTACTTCTTTTTTTCATATTCCCCTCCCCTCCCTTCATTCCCCGTTCCCTTCAACCCTCCTCAACTCCTTATTTACAAAAGCTTTGCTTCCATTTTGTCTATTCTCTTTTTTATCTTGTCCGTCCCTTCTTTTCCCCTTCCCCCCTCCATTTTTCCCCTTCCCATTTGAATTTAAATGTATTATATTGGGAAAAGGGAAGAAATTGTTGAAATGGAAAATCAGTATTTTAAGAGAAGATTTTTAAGTGTGTAAATTATAATTTGTGTGGACTCAGAAATAGAAGTCTGGTAATGTGTTTTGTAGTCAGAAGTTAGCAACACTAAGCATTTTATTCTTCAAGTGAGGGATATACATATATATTTATAATATACATATTTATATATGTATATTTATATACATATAAATATACAATATACATATTTATATTTATATTTTACCCTGTGTCTTGTGTGTATATATGAATTCACAAATAATGTGGATGTATATGCACGTAAATGTATATTCATATATATTATCTATCTATTTGTGTACCTATCTAATTACCCTGTCATTAAAATTTTAGGTATTTGGGACCCAGTTTAAACATAAATTATAAGGTAAAATATAGTAGCCTTTGATTATGTTATGACTAAGTTTATTTTATTTTATAAGGGCATATATCTTAAAAGATAGATGTCTATTTATTTAAATAGAATGGTAAATGTTTATATTGTTAAATAAGTAGTACATGAAGTGGGTATTCATTATACCATTTTCTCTACATTTATATATATTTGAAAGTTTTCATAATCAAGAAAGAAAACAGAATGTGTTCTACTTCACAAGGTTAAATCATCAAAGGAACACAAAATTCCATGCAGTTTAAAATTTCAAATTATCAGAAGGATATTAAACTATGTTTGATTTTATCATGTCATGTTCTTTGACTTTTTGCGGGGTGGGTAGGTATGTGTTCTGCGTATCATTCAGTCAAGGGCACAATGTCAAGAGATCTTTTCTACAAAAACAGTAAAACTCCAGACATTTGAATTAGCGGATGAGGAAGAAACATAGAAAGCATTAAAATAAGAAACAGATAGGCTGAACATCAATTCGTTTTACATTCAATTCATTTACTTATATGTGAGTCTGAAATTTTCAAAAGTAGATAGGTATGGCTACTTAAATTCTAGTCTCCATTTTAAATAACTTTCTCCTGTGTGCTTCTTTAATTAAAAAAAATCTATATCGCAACCTTGACAAATTGATGTTTTTTTTCGCCTTTTAAAAGTCTTCAGTATTCATTAAGTTTATGAATTTAAAGATAGCTACATTAAACTCCTACAAATTTAAGGGAAAGTAAAGGAATGATGGAAAAGTCCTTTGCAATTTAATGACCGTTTTTTCAACTAGCTATATCTATGGTAGCAGAGTGCAGGGTGGGTATGATTTTTATATTTGCTAACAAGCCAGTGGAGAGAACCAGATAAAACTAGTCCTATGTTTCGCTCCTCCTTTGACACTGTGCTCCAACTTACAAGACTATCAGTGTCAGCCAAAATTTCTCATCTTGTATTTTGATCTGTCAATTTTTGTTGCTCTAAAATTAAATGCTAATGCAAATCTATTTTGATTAGAATGAGAAACACATAGTTTAGTATTACAATTTACTACCCTCGTGAAAGAATAATGACTTATTAAAGTCCCTATGTTTTGTATGTTCTTTTCAATGATATACCCTGTCTAAAATTGCAGACTTGCCTATCTAACATTAATGTGAAATGCTCACTCTTTCTGCCACTTCTGATGTTCACAATAACACGTTGCTGATATAAATATTCCGCAGGAGGTTGTGGTCTCTTCTACTTTTATGCTATGAAACTTCTTAAAAAACCCAATGACATTAATTGGAGTTGGAATAGCATTGTTTTCTATGAAAATATCCTTCTACGATATGGTGAATGTCGGGATTGAGTTTTTCTTGATATTTGTAACATAAATTGGCTCTTAGTGACCTCCTGACTTGACCTGTTTCTCAAGAGTCTTGTATGTTTCATTTTCCAGTGTGTGTAAGACAAGACTTAACCTCCTAAATTTATATATTTAGACCAAATTCATCAAAAATTTATTCCTTTAATGCAAGTAAAAATAAGCATGCTTACATACTATGTTTCAAACTAAAACCAGATCATTAAAAATATGGAAGATTTTGTTGAAAGTTTTAGTATTTTCCTAACGATATCAACATTTTACTCCTTTAGAATATGGTTAGCTAGGAATGTGTATTTAAAATACTTTATTGACCTTGGTTTCCTCCAAAAAGATGACTTTTCATATCCCAAGTTATATGAGTACATTTGCTCTTTGGATCAAAACAGTAGCACTTCATTTGTCATTATTGAAATTTTTTTGTCAGCTATTAATTTGGATATCCATTAGCTGTATTATTTTCTATGGCCTTTTTGCTTTCTTTTATTCGACAAGTAATCAGATCTGACATAGTTGTTATATCCTAAAAACAAAAATCATACTCTTTACATTCCAAAGCCATTTTTAAAAGGTATTTTTTCCTAGCAATTTGATTTTGAGCTCTCTTAGGACCACCATTTCTCCTGTTTACATGAGACTATAGGAAATGAGTTAAAAAGCAGCATAATTTTGGGAAAGCATGATGATTTGTTTGCAAAGCAGATTTTTCTTGTAATCTTAGTTTTACTGGATAAGCTTGTTAAGAACAAATTTAATAATATATGCAAAGATTCTGGAAAAATGTTTGTGTTCAACAAGTGTTATTTCCTTTGTCTTTCTTTCTGGTGGTCATTTAATCTGTACTACCTTGCATTATTAATTTTTTCTTTTAACTGTCAAATGAAAGGTCTGGCAATGTGTCTGTCATACACCATTACTCAACAAACACTAGTCATTATTAAAATATTACCTTCACGTTGTCACCTTTCTTTACTCTTTTTCCTATGATGTTCTATATGTTTTAAATAGCAAATACACTTATTGCTGTCTTCTGAATATTTACTGAAAGCATTCTTGTGCAGAAACTAGTTTTTGTGGTATTATTCTCAGGAGACAGAGTTCCTAAAGGTAAAAACAGAAAAACAAGTGGAGGTAAAAAATCCAGTATTAAATAATAAGGAAATGTTGGAAGGGAAAAATGATGCTGCATTTATCTATTTGGAGATCATTTGAGAAAGACAGTTTTGAAGAGCAAGAGTGAATTCTCTAATGAATTGTTATAATATTGATATTTTTAGATTCACTGTCTAGCCTTTTGATTGATCCATTGTATTAATAGTGCATACTGGTGTTTGACCAATTTAACAATAATTGAACGTAACACGATGCATGAAATCTGCTGTGTGATTTCCATCAAGATACAATTTTATTTCATGAATGATACGAAGTTTTCTTAAAATGAGAACTTCAGGTTCGATCTTGAGATAAAAGGCATAATGTTTTAAGATGGGAGTAGATACAGTACATTGTTCAAATACATTTTTAAAATTTTATTTATTATTAGTACATGTTTGCAGTACATAATTATTGCATTTATTGTGAGAAGTTGGTACATGCACAGAACATATCATAACTCCTTTTTTGTTTTGTATCCCTCCTCATCCTCCCTGCTCCTTCCAACTCTTGGTCCCCTTTCTATTTGCAAAAGCTGTAATATCATTTTTTTCTTCATTTCTTTTTTGTACTTCCCCTTCCCCTCCATCTCTTGACCCCTCAATCATTTGAAAAGGATCTCCCTATGTCCTAATTATCTATCTTCTATTTTGATGTGTGAGTTTGTTATGTAAGAGAAACCACATGATATTTGAGGTTGTGTGTCTAACTTATTTCACTTAATATTATGTTCTCAAGGTTCATCCATTTGCATACATACAAATATATTTTGAAGAAAATAGAACTAATCATGGTCGTTTGACTTTAATTTTATACATAAAGTTAACAAGTTGGTCCTTTCTTTGAAGATAGGTTTTATTTGATACCACTTTTGAACATCTGCTGTAACTAATATTAGTTACAATATTTACTTATATCTTCTTTTGTCTGTGGTGACTTTTCCTTTCTCTAATTGCTCTTTTCTACTTGAGCTATTGCCATGAAGTGATTTCTAGCACCTGATTACAGTTTATCACAAAATCTCCTTCCCAGAAATGTCTTAATAATGGAAAGAAGGTATATGAAGTGAATCATTAACTATTCCACATGTATTTAACACTCAGTCAATTTATTATATAGGAATTTGCAAACAGAGTTCCCTCCTTGAGGATATCTCTTTTCTCAGAGGGAGACAATTGCAATCTTCCAAAGATTTCTCATTCTATACAATGAAACCATGTCTTCCTCCTGAACTCCACATCAACATTGTCTTCAGTGTTCGTTGTTATAGACATCTAAACTATAATTATACAGAGCTGAACTCTGGTTTTCCTCTAGCTAAATTTTAGCGAAAAGGAACACTACCGCTCATATAGTTGCGTATTTTCTTATTGGGAATCATCTAAATCCCTCTTGGTGCATAAGCAGCTCCTCTTAACCCAGTCAGTCACTGTGTCTTCTGAGTTCTATCTCCTTAAGTGATTCTATTTCCTGCTCTCTCTCCCCACATCTAGACTATCAACATAGTAAACTCATTGTGTTAGTTAGCTCTCCACTGATGTGACAACAATACTTCAGATAAATATTTGAAGGTGAAAAAGTTTATTTGGCCCACAGTATCCGAGGTTTCAGTCCATGGTAAGTTGGCTGTAGCGCTTTTAGGCCTGTGGCAACACACAGCACCATTTCAGGGAGTGTGTGATAGAGCAAAGCTATTTTCCTTATGACTTTACAAGGCTTTACAATTATCTTCATAATCTTATTCCAGTTGCCTATTCTCTTCTTCTTTCAGCATTCTCTGTAATAGCTCCACTGAACATTTTCTAGTAACCGGAATAGTTTATTCAGTCTTATTTCAGAGATTTTTTTGCCCCATCATTTTCTTACTTGAAACATTTCTGTCTTTGTTAGAGCTCTGTAGAGAAGCAGGACCGACATGATATTTATGCATGTGTATAGAAGCAGATATATTTTAAAGTTTTGGTTTATGTGATTATGAAGACTGGGAAGTTCCAAGATCTATAGTGGGAGGGCTGGAAAGCCAAGGAACTGATGATATAGTTCCAGTTCAAATTTACAGGCCTAAAGTAGGACTGTGTATGGCATAATACAGTCAAATTTTTAGTCAAAAGCAGGAGGAAACTGATATCCCAGCTAAAAGATAGCAGATAATAGATTCTTCCTTATGCTACCTTTTTATTTTATTAATTGCATGAGATCACATTGGGGAGAGCAATTTGCTTTACTTAGTCTATAAATTCAAATGTTCATATCATCCAAAAATACGTTTACAGAAGCACCCAATGTTGAAATAAATATCTAGACAGTACATAGTCTAGTCAATTTGACCTGTAAAACTAACTGTTGTAGTCGTCTACTTTCAACACAGGTATCTTTCTCTGGAAACACTTCCATGATTCCAGTTCCTGGAAAGACTAGATTATGATTTTATCTGCTCCCACAAGATGTATTGACCCCCGCATCATAGAACCTACCTGTTATTGCCCACTGACTTATATCTCATACAAGAGCCTACACACTAGTCCTGCATTTGTCTTGCTCATTCTTAACTCTGTAAACTCTGTAATTCCTAATTTAGGAGTTTCACTTTGGCACTTAGGAGGTGTTCAATAAATGTTCTTTGAATGCATGAGCTGTTCCATTAACCTTTAACTCGAATCCTTACTAACATTAAACAATATAATTATTTTAGCTTGATTGCTTATATAAAGCCAACATTTACTTCTGGTCAATTATGTCTGAATGTATGTGCAACAATATTCAACATTCTGGTTTCATTATCTTTCCTCTGAGATTTATATACTAAACCTGCTCAATTTCTGGCTTAGATATTTTATGCTGATTAAAGCTGTGCCCACCTTGTTAGAATTCTCTTTTTTGCTCACCATGAGGGAAAAGGGTATTCAATTAAGTTGTTTCAAATTAGAAAGTAGCATATGAAAGGAAAAGAAGCTTTGGAATAAAAAATGGCCCAGATTACGAGACTAGTGCTCACTGTGTTTACTCTACCTTAGTTATTGATACATACTGAGCACCTGGAAAACTATCTGGTGCAGAAAGAGTTATAAAAATTGCTGATGAGTGAACTTTTATTAAATTACAAAAGTTATTTGACTCTTCTTGTTCAGTAAATGAGGATAATTGTCTTTACTTTGCAAAAGTTTTTTTACACTATAGATAAAGTAACATATTCAAATTGAGTACAGAATGGATGTAAAATTTAAAGTCTATTATATTTCTTATTTTCATAACATCAGAATAAATGTGAATGTGTTTAAAAGTGCAAAATATTTGTTCTATTTTGCAAGACAATTTACAGAGTTTCCTGCTTTTATTTTTAAGCAATTTCTTTTTGCAGGCCCTATGCTAAGTGCCTCACATACACAATTTTATTTCCTTTAGTAAGGTATTGCTCTCTTGAAGAAAAATTTAATGTCATGAGAACTTTCCCAAACTCACACAGCTTTGAGATTGGAAAGCCTAAACTGTCTTTTGAGTTTATTCAATAGTCATAACTGCATACATTTTTTAAAACACCTGGAATAAAGTCTATGTCTATGAAAAGTTAATTTCTTTCCCATTTTTATTCTACAGGGTAAGCATTCTTCTGTCTTATGTCCTTTGTACTTGTCTCATAAAGAGTATGTGATGCTTAAGGAAGCATGGCTGGGACAATTGAAGGGCATTTCTCTGTCAGTGTGTGAAAATGCTTACTCCAGCTGCTCTTGGCTTTCTCAGCAATGTTGACTCTCTCTCACACCCACAGGTGGCCATTCTGGCCCAGGTTAGAGCCAGAACCCAGTCATGGCTTCCATCAAGAGGGTCTTCCCTTGATAGATTTTGAACTTCCCTGGCTATTACTGGAGAACTGATAATAGGAAAGTTGTTTTGTCTTTTCTTCAGGTTTGAAAAGAAGAGAAGAAAAGAAAATATCTAGCTAGCTATGTGCAATGCAAGAGACAAAATAAAAAAGAAACTTATTTTATAGATCTATACCCATCTCTGCCCGATTTTCATCACAACATATAAATTGAGTATTTTATGATCACTCCTCAGTTCGAATATCAGCTGATGCCCTTCCGTCTGTATTATAGAGCCTCATCCTTCTTCCTTCCTCTTCTCAGATTCCTCATCCCCCTTTTCTTTCAACAGTGCTTTTTCTTCATTGTTATTCTACTTTTATTTTTCTCTCTACCTTTTGATATCTTTTTCCCTGATAATAAAAAAATTCTCTTAAAAAATTCTCACTTAACTGATTTTATTTTAATTATCATGATTTCTTTCCCTTTTGATACCAAATGCTTAGAGTTATGGATATCTTAATTTTTCTCTTGTTGCCTTCTGAGTTCTACAATTTACCTTTTGCCAAAAGAACTCTAATAAAAAGTTTAACTGATTTAAAAACCATCAATTGAATTACATTAACAACTATATAAATAAAATGATTGTTAGACAATGATTTTATTATTTTTTAAATCGATACTTGGTATAGTCAGAAAAGCATGTATAATCAACTATAATTTTTTTTTTAATCTATGGAGAATCAGAGTTTTTCTGCAATTAGTAGGGGTCATCTTTTAACATGGCAAACCTTTAGCCTATTTACAAATCAGTCTTATTTTTCACTTAGAGTTTGATAATTTAATATTCATCATAAATGTATTCAGTTATACTAGAAAAACATTCTTAATGAAAAACGTGAATAAATTAAAAATTTAAATATATGAGTCCCCAGGTGGTTTCGCTCTTAGTTGTTCTTAATTACTGTACACACACATAGACACAGATACACAGACATATATTCGTATTTTTTTTCCCACTTTAAGCCATATACAATCTAAATGTTTAGCCATTGGGATTAAGGAATTATTTTCTATTTATAATTAGATTTTGGAAGAACTTTGAACACTTTGTTTTACAAGTGGAAATTAACATTTTAAAGAAAAAATTTCAGAGTTCAGCAAAGCATTTGGTTATTTTTTATCCTCAAGAAATGGAAAAAATTATTTAAGGTCACTGTTTTGTAGAGACTTTCAGTTTCTCTCCTCTTTACCTTTTTAGTCTTCATTTGTGGATGCTTGTGTAATGTATTTTCTGGAAGTGTAACTATTTTCAACAGATGTAATCCTTAATTTTATTGTTCCATATTTACATTAGGGTTTAGAATGTTTGCCTGAATGCTTGTCTATACAGCTCTTTGTTTAGTTTTGTGATTTTTTTGTTTGAAGCATTGGAGAAGTCTGTCACTGACAAAACTGAGCTAATGTCAATGATCTTATTTTTCAAAATATTTTGCGACATTGAAAATTTGATACATGTTCTTGGTAAAAATAAAAATTAAAAAAAAGAAAATTTGAGAAAATGTTCATGTGTACAAATTAGAAGCTGAAGTTGCAATTACAAGAATTACTCAGTATGCTTTTTGTTCTTAAGTCTACTGTATGAAAAAAAATCAAGCCATTATTCCTTTTTTAATAATTTCTTGCTATTTTAAAAATGTTTTACCACGCTTGCATCTGATTCCTCAATTCCTTTAATAAAAAAATTGACCTCTTTACTTATTCAAGGTTAAAATTAAATTCTACTTCAGTATTCTTTTGTGTAGGAACCCTAAGCATTTCTAAGTATTTAATTAACTCAGTTGAATAAGGGTTAACAGTCAAATATATATCCAGGTGATCTAAGGAGTACAATTGTCAGATGGTTGCTAGGCAACAGATATCAGGTTTGGCTGGGGTGTTTCTAGGCAAAGCTTACAGTGTGAAAAGAGAACGAATTTCATGATACCTGCACTTTTGTTATTATGCTTTCGAAAAGTTGTATTTGAATAAAAATTCTTGACATTTATTATGCATATTATCTTTCTTCTAAATGTCAGAACTATATCATTTGATAGTTAAATGATAAGGGTACAGTAAATTAAAATGACAGATGACATTTTATTTCTTATGTGGTCTTAGAGATGGGCCTTTCACATAATCATGGTTTGGTATCTTGTCATCAAGTTAATTAATTTTCTAAATTCATTGTGATCAAAAAGAAGCCACAAATCAAAATTAATCAAAATATAATTAATTTAAAATATAACATTTCAGTGCTACTAAAATATGATCTGGAACAACACCAGAACATATTGTCGATGAGAGAAACCATGTGGAGACTGTATTCCAGAAATCTAAAATGAAACTCTTCCTTAAAAAATTATTAAAAATATGATCAGTACCTATGGTCAGATTAGTATCTATTTTCTGTCACATGTTATACTAGAGTCTTTATCCAAGTAATATAAAATTTCTTGCATAATGTCCACCTCATGGTTATAAACTCAAGTCACATTATTACATTTTTCTGTTTTTAACATTTTTTATTGATTGCCATAGAGGAAGTAGGTGAAAATTTTTGTTTTGTTTAGAGATGTTGCTAAGCTGATAACCCCAAGGTGTGTTAAGCAAAGTTGTCTTACAGATGAATAAAAAAAGTACTGCTTGGACACTAGTTTTCAAATGTATCATATTTTAAAAGCAAAAATTTCTGATATCTAATTTCATTCCCAAATGAGGAATGGTAGTAAAAGTCGTTAACAAAATTTACTTTTCATTAGTTTAGTTTCTGATGGGGAACATTTAATTCAAAATATATCAAAACTAATATTGTGGCGTTGCTTTGTAATGAGGTGGGATATTTCACAAATTGATTTTTAAGTGATTACTCAGTTTTTAGGATTAGATCAAAACCAAAAGCTATATCTTCAAATTCAACATTTGTACCAAAGGAAATTTGCTCAAATTCCTATCTAGAATTGTGATTCTGATGTGTCTTTCTGATTCCTATTGGAAAATATAACATATGAGAACTCAGTTCAACTAAAATATATAGAAAATGAATTAGATGCTGGTGGTACTATGACAGTGATTTAAGAAAAAATAATATCAAAAAAAAGTACATTTTTCTAATTAAAAATATTTTCTGTTTTCATATTCCTGAGTTCTGTATTCCCTTCACAGAAGAAACATCTGCTTAGTATATACCTAAAAAATTGAGACTAGTATTTGTTTTGTCCCTGAGGAAAGTCATCCAAATAACATTCTTCATGAATTAAATGAGGGTACTAGACCCAACAGGACTCGTTGGTCATAAAATATTACAATAATAGTAGAACAAAATAGTATACATTATGAAGCCTTATTTATAAATATGTCTAACATAAAAAGAAATTGTGATTTTGCCTATTATGTATCCTATATACAGATTTCAAAATATGTGATATTGTTCAAGAACAAAATATCTAATATACTCAAATGAATATTGTTACCAGATTTTAGAAATGTTTTACATATTATGAAACACACACATTTAGAAAACCAGGCTATTCCAAATTAAGGACTAGGTAGCTCAAAAAGTGATGCTGTTTTCAAAGTTATGTCTCATCAAACTATTGTGCTCAATTTTCTTTTTCATATTCAGAAACAGAGACATATCTGGTAAAAACACATAGCTGGTAAAAAGAACTTTGTTTAAAGACGAGAAGAACAAATAGTTAGTTTAGATGCCTTAATGCTTTAATTTGAATCTCTGGGACTAGTTTGGGAATTAGTGGTGAATTCACTTTTTTTTATTACTTCTAGAGGTCGTCCATCTTTTTTTTTTTTTTTTTTTTGGTGGTGCCGGGGATCGAACTCACGGCCTTGTGCTTGCAAGGCAAGCACTCTAATCACTGAGCTAAATCCCCAGCCCTGAGGTCATCCATCTTGAGGGACATGTGAAATTAATGAAACTACATATACAGAGAACAATGAGGTTGCATGTACAAATCTCACCCTTTCACCTTTAGTTTAGTGGTAATTATAGTTATCTGTGTTTTAATAATAAGACCTTTTTTTAGCACTGGCAATGCTTCTTGTTTTACAGCTTTCATTGAGTTGTTCAATCCTTAATTACTTTATTCTTCCTGTCTTGTTTCTTAAATGGAACATGGAAATCTGCTACACAGCAAAGAAATGGTGGTGATAGCCTCTTTAGTCCTGGATCCAGGTAGAGTAAAATAGTACATTTTTTAGGTCGATTTAATCATGATAGGGCTGAGGATTTAGCTCAAGTGGTAGAGCATTTGCCTAGCAAGCGCAAGGCCCTGAGTTTGATTCCCAGCACCAAAAAAAAAAAAAAAAAAAAAAAGAATTGAATTTAATCATGATAATCACTTCAATTATTTCATAAAACACATTTTGGTTGAGACATATTACCATCTTCCTTTTGAGTCATGCTTTATTTTCAATTTACACATGGACATAATCTGTAAGAACCTGAAAGCATAACTATATTGGATAAGAATATGCAGAAGAGAGTCCAGATTCCCAAATCTGACTTGGAATATTTGAGTACACGTCCTTGCATTCCTGAGAGAGATTAGTCCAAAGAAGTGGCCTGCTTGACTGTAAATAGAAGAACAGAAGAAATAAAGTAAGAAAAATTCACGATTTCATTAATTTAGCTTATATTGATTTTGAAATTTATTTGATTATAAATATATTAACGATAGGTATGAAATATAGTCAGATATTTTATGGTAGAAAAACCTTTGTGAGGAGACCAAGCAAGCAGTCTTAGTATGTATCCTGTACTTAGGTAAGAAACTACATGTATATCTGATGGAGAAGGAAAAGGAATAGAAAAGATGACAGGATCACTTTTTATTAAATGACTACCACTTGATAGACACTATAGTAAGTACATGTTATGATGCTTAATATATATAACCCAGAAAAGTAAGAAGTATTATCTACAGATTTTGTGAGGAAAAAAGAAACTTGAAGGATTTATGTAACTCGCAAAAGAATTTTAAACTAATAGCCAGCAGAGAAGGAATTGGAACCTAGCTATGTCTGCCCAGATAGGCATCTTTTGTAATGACTACTGAACTCAAAATTGAGAGAGGTGGCAGCAGTTACAATGAAAGATACATTATTACATTCCTTATAGTTTCATGATGGGTGATAAAAAAAGGAACCCTTGGTGCTGTGGGCCCAAATTTAGAAAATAAACCATTATTTGATGAGTTATATTTTGACACATTGTTTAATGGAAATTAAACCTTAGTTTACTTTAGTTCCTAATTGTATGTAAGATGAACATTTACGAGGTTGATGTTCAGAAACAATATAATAGTTTTCACATTAACTAAAAAA
This sequence comes from Hystrix cristata, assembly GCA_004026905.1. Classification (NCBI taxonomy): domain Eukaryota; kingdom Metazoa; phylum Chordata; class Mammalia; order Rodentia; family Hystricidae; genus Hystrix; species Hystrix cristata. The sequence continues at coordinate 59,244 of PVJO010009831.1, forward strand.
ATCCTGGTGTTATGAAAGGACACAAATGGTGAACATCACTTTACTGTGGTTTTCAAACTCATGCCAAATTTGAATATGACTAACAGTCAGAAAAGTCTACTTTCTTTTATCAACAGCACACACCCAAACAAACACAATTTATAAAATAGTATTATATCTTAATTCTGTGTACTGTATGACCTATTCTGTTCCATTTCATTCCATTCCATCCAGTTCATGCCAGGTCATAACATTCCATTGCATTTCTTAAAAAGTTGAATTGATTTCATGATGCATGATGGTACCTGACAGGTTGTTTGAAAGTTACCAATTGAAAGATATCAAGAAAAACTTTCTGGAGAATATAAACTTTAAGCTATGAACCTAGAAAAAGTACATAATTAGAAGGTATTTAGGAAGAAAGTAAGGATAAAGAGTGGTAAGAAATTGTGCTCCAGGTAAAGAAAATACAGCATATCAGTCCTGGAAGTGGAAAGGAGTTTGTTGAGTTCAGAAAGCTAGGAGTGGGGTTGGGGATTTAGCTCAGTGGTTAGAGCACTTGCCTCGCAAGCACAAGGCCCTGAGTTTGTTCCCCAGCACAAAAGAAATAAAAAATAAAAAAGCTAGGGGTGGTGTAGATAGTCCATATTGGCAGAATAAAATGATATGAGTAAAATCTGTATGCATATGACAAAAAAGTCATATAGACCATACTAATAATGAATTTTTTTCAGTGGTTTTATTGTTGGAGGAAGATGTGATAAGATTGGCTTCATGAAGTCATCCCAAAGGCAAAGTGGAGAAAAATCTGAGGCGAGGCAAGAATAGAATTCAGAAGAATAATCGGAAGACTCTTGTTATAGTGGACTGGGTGAAAGTTATAGTAGTTTAGATTAGGTTAGCACAGGAAGATTGGAGGAAAGTAAATGGAGTAAAGATATCTTTATAGGAAATATGAATAAAAAAGAGGGTTTGGTAATGGGTTAGGATGAGGGAAAGTGGTGAAAGAGAATGATGGGTTAAGGACAATAGTTATAATAAATGCTAATATTTTAGAACAGTTACTGTATCATATTCTTTCCTTAGCAATTTATGTACTAAATTTGGCTTTCATACATTTTTCTGTTATCTCCATTAAGAGATATCTTTTATGTAATCATATACACCATATGCATTTATAAAATAGCAGTTTTCAGATTTCTGATTTGACAACTGACAGTGCTAAAAATAGAAGTAAAGAATAACAGGGAATGTTTTGAAGTAGTGGGAAGATGCTAAGTTACATTTTGGATATAAGGAACTTTAGATGTCTCAATGTGGATCTGAACTCAGAATTATTTGGGCTATTAATAAAGCATTTAGGAATGATCAATGGAGAGATAAATAATTAAAGCTTAAATGTTGAATAAGCTCACCTAGGAAGAAAAGATAGACTGAAAAGAAAATGTGGCTTAGTTTGGAGCATTGTGAGATTCTAATATTTAATAGTCAAATTGAAGAAGAAGATCTGGGAAAGGAGCCTGAAAGGGGTGGTGTGAGATAAATGATGAGCATGTAAAGATGAGTAACAAACCTTATCAAATACAACCATAAATTCAAGGAAGGTAATAATAGTTCCTTCTGGGCTTGGAACTATTTTATCAGTGAAAATCTCAGTAAGAGATAATCTCTGTAGTGGAAAATGTGTGACTTAATCTATGATGAGATAAAATGAACAAGATAGCATGTTTTAAGGTAATATTCTCATTTTTTAATAAGACCTGTCAAAATTATATAGTATGGCTCACTAAATCTAAGGCTGGGTCTCTGTCAGGTGGTAAATACTTAACTTTTCCATCACCATAAGGATATGCATATAAAAGCCAACACAATGAAGACAACAATAAAGTAGGAAGGGTCTTCTAATAGTACAAGTAAAGTTCTCTGGTAGTTCGAGGATGGATGTAGAGGGGACAGAGGGTTGAAGAAAGAAGAAGTCATCCTTGTACGATGGATGAATCCACTACCCTCCCTCCTGCACTCTTCAAGCCAGAGAGTTTCCCTTCGCAGCCATCTGGGTATAAAGTAGAAGGTGATGTTTTTCTTCATTGCCTTGAGCCTGGTCCTTGAATCTCTGGGACACAGGAAGGCTGTCAATTGTATGATGGAATAAATTTTTAGGTTAGAGCAAATTAAAGAAAGAAAGATAGATAAAGACAGGAAGACAGTTATGTATAGAAAATGTGTAAGAGACCTTTTCCTATGACGAAGGTTTGAAGATTTACTTGAAATCAAGGAAGTGTTTCTTTTTAAAATTTTTAAAAATCTTTTATCAGAACTGAACCAAACCTGTGAACAAATGGACTTAGTAGATGTTTACAGAGCGTTCTACCCAACAACACCAGAATACACATTCTTCTCAGCTGCACATGGATGTTCTCCAAGATAGACCACATATCAGCTCATAAAACATGCCTAAGTAAAAGGCAAAAGATTTATATGATCTGAAGAGAAACCAGAGTATAAAATGCCTAAGTAAATGCAAAGGAATTGAAATTATCCCATGTGTACTATCAGACCATAATGCAAGGAAATTGGAAATCAATGGCAAAAGAAACCACAAAAACTACATAAACACATAGAAATTAAATAGCACTCTCCTGAACAATGGATAGGTCACAGATGAAATTAAAGAAGAAGTTAGGCAATTTCTACAATTAAATGATAATGCCAGTACAACATACTGGAACTTAGGGGATGCAATTGAAAGGAGTACTATGAGGGAAATTCATTGCATTGAATTCCCACATCAGGAAAACAGAGTGAACTGAAACTAAAAAACCTAATGTTGAACCTCAGACTTCTAGGAAAAGAACAAATCAGACCCAAAGCTTGTACAAGGGAGGAAATTATAAAGATCAGAGCTGAAATTAATGCAACTGAGACTAAGAAAATTATACAAAGAATTTGAAAGATTAAATAAAATTGAAAAATCCCTAGCTAATCTTTTTTTAAAATGGAAAGAAAAGACTCAAATCCATACAATTAAAAATGAAGAGGGTGAAATCAAAACTGACCCTGCAGAAATCCAGAAGATTGTGAGGACCTGCTTCAAGGACCTATACTCAAACAAGATAGAAAACACTGAAGAAATGGACAGATTCCTTGATACATATGAATTACCAAAGCTGAATCAAGAAGGTATAAAAATACTAAATTTAAAAGTTTTTATTGGGATAAAATGTTTGTACATTTTTATGAGGTACACATAATAATTTTATACATGTATTTAATATATGATCATTTCAATCAGTATATTAAGCATTTTCATCTTTTCAAACAGTGATCATTTTTATGTGTTGGAAATTTCATATGCTTTCTTTCTAGTCACTTGGAACTATATCATAGATTATTTTTAGCAATAGTTATCTTGCTGTGTTACAGAAAAAGCAAAACATTCTTCCTTTCTAACTGTATTTTGATGCCCCTTATTGAACTAATTTCCATTCCCCAAACTCTCCTTCCCAGTCTCTAGTGACCACTATTCCATTCTGTTCTACAAAACCAAGTTATTATGGTAGTTCTACAAATGAATGGGAACACATGCTATTTGTCTTTCTGTGTCTGGCTCATTTCATTTAATATAATGGCCTTCAAATTTCTTTCCTAAAGGATAAAGGATACCTCATCCAATGTAATAGGTGGAAAGATGGAAAAGAAGGGAGTCATTTCAGGCAGGCATATGGATATCATGGTGCAAAATTGAGATGAATTTTTCTTGTGAAGATTTATATGCTGTTTGTGAGATACAGTCAGTGAGTTTATTTCTCAGGAGAGAGAGAAATGGCAAGAGATGAGAAAGATGCAAAAGAAGCAAGAGAAACCTAGAAGGATGCCTGTGCACATTTGAGGTCCCCAGCTTTGTTTGTAATGGTTCCAATCTCTGCAAGTGTGTGAATTTTCCTGTTCAAGCTGTTTGCACAGGGGAGGAACATGGCTGGATACATCTTGATTCAGGGTGTTGCCAGAGGCATAACTAAAGTTCAGCAGGGAAATTGTTTAGCTTATCAGCAAAAGAATGAAGAAACTAATGGACTCCAGACTCTGTTTGGTGGACTAGAGTAACACACAGTGAATTCAAAATGAAAGTATGTACTATCAGAATTTTAAAATGTCTGGACCTCTCATTTCCTCAGAGTGGCAAAATACAAGTGTTTTGCCAATTCAATATAACTTGATATTCTATTTAAAAATAGTTTCATTGTGAGCAAATATTCAATTAAGTCAAAGTTGAAAATTTCTTTCACAGATGCTTCTCTTAAATCAAGGGTTTCACCTTCATTCTTTCTTTCCTAAATAGCTTCTTGGTAGAGAAGTTCAACACCAATTGGGTGGAAGATGATGGATTTAAATTCACCTTTTATCATTGTTTTTCTCATTCTCCTTTCCTTGTAAACTTCCCTCAGTTGCTGGAAATACTTGAGTTAGTGTCTATTTTAAACATGAACTACAACCATAACATATCATCTTTTTTAGGAATAGTATTATTAAAAGAAGAGCAGATAAGTAGGAAGAAAGTAGAGTGGTTGGTAAACTAATAGTCCTACTTAGGTAGGAAATGGGTGTAGCAGATGTGGTTTAGGAAACGAGATGGAAGGATTAGGAGATATGGTCAGGGAGATTGATATATGAACTTTGTCTCCCAAAGTTTAGAGCTGTTGAAAGATTACAATATACATAGTATTCCAATAGGAGTTATTAGATGAGACAAATTGGTGATCTTAGATACCACCAGGTAGTTATGCAGGATGGTTGTGTTATTTCTTACCAACACTATTGTTGGATCATTGAAGACTAGCACAAAAATTGGAATGGTGATTGAAATCATGATCCAAAGCCTTCAGTTAATAAGGCAAGCCTTCCAAATGGGCAGTGGCAAATGGATTTTAAATGCCATTTTCAGTAGAGACACTTTGATCATCATAGAATATGAAATTTAAAAGAAAATATTTGGTGTGCTAAATTTAGATGCTTTTTAGAGATAGGACATGGGAAATGTGTTATAGGAGATAATCAAAAAAAGAATTCCTATAATTTCTATGCTACGATTTGCTAAAGTTGATAAAGTCTATAATGTATTCTGGAAGTTTATTACCTTGGCATTGTGCCCTTTGTGTATCAGTAGGTAAGGAAAAAGGGATGGGAAAAGTACGCGATGAGCAGTTTGGAGAAAGGTGCCAAGATGCCCTGTTTCCCTTTAGCCCCTTGCCCCTCATCTGGTAGCAAGTGAGATTTGGAGTCACCATTGTTAGTGTGAATAGTCAAGTCTGCTCTTCACTGGCATTTTGCATGAAGAATGTTGGGGTAACTTATAAATAGCAGTTACTAACATTATTTTCTTATATTTTGATCAAAAAGACATTAAAATATCCTTGGGCAAATGGACTTTGTTGAAAAGGATTTCTGAATCTCTCACCTTTGGATGAAATGCAGGAAGGTAGTGAGGTGCTGTGAAGGTGCTGAAAAGAGAGACATGGGCTATTCCTGGCTAAGTATAAACTGACAAAATCTTTGACATTTACCCTTTAATTGTGATGAACTAGGTGTGCACTTGATTTAATTAATAGTTGCTTCAATTACTGAAGAGACTTTGGTGAATAAGTTTTGAAATTTCCAATATTTCATTTAGTGGGTATATTTTACCTATTATGAAATGCATTTATATGTAAGAATACTTTCTTCAGTTTCTTTTTCATAAAGAATTGTAGAACTGACAAATTGAATAAAGTTTCGTGTTATGCCAAGAAATCTTTTAAAAAATATATAAACCAAACTGCTTTAATGAATTCACAGAGTTATCATGTGGTTTCTTTATTTACAATCATTAGAATTATGCTGTTCTCAGAAATTATACCTTATTACATGGCTTATTTTTCTTTAATGCTAAAGGTGTTACCTAATTACACCATAATTACACATAATTTATCAAATAGAAATAAAAACAAAACCACTAATCAGAAACTCTTCCTCCATTCATAGATATTCACGAAGGTGTATCACGTAATTAGTTTACCAATGTTTACTTTAGAACAAGTAGAATAAAATTGTCATCATTTTTCCTTTCATCTTTTGACAGCATACTTGCAGTTCATTTGCATAGCTTTACAATGGAAGTCATCACCTTAATCACAGATCCACTGTTGTATAACTAGCAACAAAAAAGTGTAGTCTGTGAAGAGGATAGAGACAAGAAGATAGGTTTATTGTTGATCAAAGAGTTCAAATTTTTTCCTTTTTTTTTTTGGAGGGGAGCAACAAATGTTAACATGAAAGTCTTGCAATCTCAAATTTAGTCAATCCCCAAGAAGATAAATTCTATTGACTCCCATACATAACAAAGTGATGCAGAGCATAGAAACATGACTTACAAAGTATATGGCCAAAAGCTGGTGTTTCTTTGATCTATCTTGTTTATTTTCTCCTTTCCAAATTTTTTCCTTCTTATTTTTTATTTCCTCTGTTTTGCTCTATTTTTCTTTTTTCTTCTTTTTCATGTTCATTCTTTTCTGAGATTCTAACACAATTAATTTCCTTTTAATCCTCAGGAGAACACCCTATCTTATTTTCTCTCCTCATTCTCATATCCCCTTCATTAATTTTTCAAATGTTGCATTTTTATTCTCTACTTCCCTATCCCCTCTACCTTTACTAATGTAACTATTAATCTTTATGAATCTCTTGATAGTTAGAAAAATGTATGCTGTTATTGTTGAGTATTGTTCTATTGTTAGTAGACATTAAGTTGTTCCATTTAGTAGATATTTATTATAGATTAAGAGTAGGTTGATATTTAGTTTGTCTTAGTGTTCATACTATAATTATAGATCTTTTTCTATGGTTAAGGGTGGCACATTATTCATCTTTAGGATTTGTCATTATCGAGTTTCTCTTTGACACTGTTTTTTTTTTTGCTGATTTTATTACTATAGACAGAGTGACATGGTTGTTGCTATTAATTGATTTTCTCAGGATGTCAATATCTGGATTACCTTGGGGGATCATTAAAAAAAAAAAAGAACTGTGTCCTGGAGAACTTGGTATTAGGCGAAATATGCTGCAACCTTCCCTCACAAGTAAACAGAGGTAGATGGATATTGGGAGAGAGGCAAAGGCTAATAGTTAGCCACACCTGAAAAGTATTGCTGAAAAGTAGACATTAACTAAAGAGCTCTCCATACTAGCTGCAAAATCTGGCACTATAATCAAGCCCAAAGCCTCAAAATAAACAAACAAACAAATTGAAATATGAGAAGACAGGGCAACAAAAGAGCCCACAAAACTCTCAGCTCATCTAAAGCTGATATATGGGGCATTGAAGAGGAGCAGACCAAAAGACAGACAGCAGAATTATTTGAAAGAATAATAAAAGAGACAAGAAAACAGATAAACAAGGCATTTGGCAAGCTTGGAGATGACGCAAGTAAACAGATAAGGGGCCAAATCAAATGATCAGCAAGTCTACAAAATACAATAATAACAATTCGGCTGAGCTAAACGAAACGATGCAAAACATGAATGACCAGCATAGAAAAGCATTTGAGTCTATAAAATGATTCCAAATAGTAATTCAGGAGAATAAAAATTCTATAAAAAATATGGGAAGCAGAAGTGACCAATGTGAGGCAGAATGTCAGAACTAGAAGACCCAACTGTTGTTGGTGTCCAATTGATGAGAGATACCTTAAAAACAATAAGAGAACATGAAAAATGGACCCACCAGCTCAGAGATGACACAAAGAAGACTAATCTAAGATGGGTACTACTATTATAGTAAATAGTATGAAAGCGCCTCAGAAAACTTCAATATAGAACCACTATATGAGCTCTGTTGAAATAAAGGCATTTATAAATTTGTTTTACTTTTGTGGGGGTTGACTGGAAAAATCCTATGTCTCAGTTTTCATCTGCTCTAGGGCACAGCTTTCTTCATTTACTTTTTTTTTTAAAATTTTAAACCAAGAACATGTATTGGTACATTCTTCATACAATGGTCTCATTCATTACAATTATTCTGTACCTATACATGATGCATCTTGGTTCTCCCCCCTCTCTCCCGCCCCTCCCCTCTGCTCCCTCCCTCCCTATTTACAGCAGGATCATTTATCATTTTCCATATTTTCCCTTTCCCCTCTCTTTCCCCTGTTGC